>BCLG01001504.1:12863-34896 GCA_001602295.1 Zoysia matrella | reverse complement strand
GTTGGGCTGGGCCGGCGCAGAGGGAAGAAAAGCGTGGGCTGGCCAGGTGGGTTTCAGCCCACAGGGATTTTTTTTTAATTTTTTTTTCAATTAGGGTCAAGATTTGGTAATTTCCAAACTCCAAAGAGTAGCAACGAAAATTCCAAAAGACAAGCGAGAAGTGAGCAACATCAAACACTTGACAAACTAAATTTTAAATTTTTGAAATTTCCCTTTTTGCTATGTTGCTCTATTTTAGTTTCCTCTTTTAAGGAAGGTTAAAGAGGCCTAAACTAGGTTCATACGAGAAGAAAAGTTTTGTAAACTCCATTTTAAATTTGATTCAAATTTTGGGACGTGACAATATCACAAGTAGGCGGTGCTGCTGTGGTGCCATACATTTGCACTAGAAGGAGACGGTTATTGTGATCGAATACTTTTTCTACATGGACACGTGACTATGTTGGATCTCACTGCTCCAACCTTGCAATTGCTTCTACTTCACCTGCTCGTGTATTGGTAATGATGCATGATCTCTTCTTATAAAATTTACGGGTTGAATGATAGAAATTATTTATCGCTACCTCACCCTCTCAGGCACACATTTTTTTATGACATTGCAAGTAATATAATTGTCTGATAGAATTATCTTGAGTGGATTGGTTTAAAAACAATGATTCGATATTAAAATCTGATGAAATCGGATTCAACGTTTTTTAAAGAAACTTTAAGATGAGAATTCCTTCAAAATGGATCCTATTTAAATGCAAGAAATTATTTCTACATTTGTTTTAAAAAATTGAACCAATTTCTTTAAAATTCATGTGAGATTACTCCATTTCATTTCAAGACCTAAGTGGTTTTTAAACGGGCTAATTTGATACATGCCATTACAATTTTACAAGCTTTAAAATATGTTATTGATGTATCAATGATAGATAGAGCCCTGTAAGTGAATGACACGTAGGTCCGAATGACATGTTTCAAATTTTACGAAATTATAATGACACATATCAAATTAATCCTTTTTAAACTTTGGTCCCACTCTTACCTCAACATTCACCGGTTTGGTCCCACTCTTACCTCAACATTCACCGGTCACCACGCTCCCCCGGCGGCCCAAAGTCCCAAACCCTCCTCCAAACCCCTCGAACCCCCTCACCCACCCACCCCAACCGGCAGAGTGCGGGAGAAGATGCAGCACCCGATGTCCATGCAGCCGCAGGCGCCGAAGATGGCCCCATCGGCTGAAATCACCACAGAGCAGATCCAAAAGGTTTGCCGTCAACCTTAATGCCCTCCTAGTTATTGATGGGTCTCCATGTGTGTGTGTGTGGGTTGGGGGGGGGGGCGGTTCTAGGTGGTCCATTTCCCGGTCAAGAATTGGATCCCTTTACTGGCCTTAATCAGATGGGTTGCATCTGGATCAATTTAATTAGTCATGAGTTTCGATTGGCGCATTAGTTTTTCTGTTGGGGAGGACATATTGGTGGATTAGTGAAGATGATGTTCTCCCCATCATTTGCTAGTGTGATTTGACTAGCTTTGTCTAAAGCTGGTGGTGACTTTCGTATTACTGACGCGGTATAGTTGAGAGAACTAGTAAAGTGGAGAATATAACATTTGTTGATTTGATAACGGGATTTGAATCCTTCCATTTAGAAAAATCTGATGTCATATTGCTTCAAACAGAACCAAACTGTTGCTTTTCGATGCGCGTTGACCTCTATGCACTTGATGTTTGAAACAGTTCTTGTGTCTCGGAAGCATTAATTAGGTCCCTAGGTTCCTGTTGTTGATTCAGTGTTGTGATGGAAGATGCCATGGCATATTTGTTTGTCATCTTTGTGGATTATATCTTCTTTTTTTCGGTTTGAAATCTCCTAGTTGGGAGTTACCTTCCTTAATTCAACTTTTCAGATTCCCATTCCCTTCAAAATGATAACTGCTCATTTTAGCAAGTCTCCTCTCATCTGTTGACTCTCTCATCTTTGCTCATTACTCTTATTTTTATTAATTTGTTCATTACTCTTCTTTTTCTTAATTAGTATTTGACTTTTTTCTAGTTACTAATATCTGAATGATCAGCGTGCATTATGTACCATTAGCGGAAAATGAATAACATATTTTTTTGCTTGGCATTTGTCTGATGACAATGCATACCATTCTTATTGGCTTGAAGAATAGCTTACATAGTTGTACTTCAATAGTACCAAATTACTGCAACCAAGCCTTGTGTAGTTGTGTGCCATCTTTTTTCTTTCTTGAAAATGCAGGAGGATTGTGTCTAGTTTCATTAAAATAAGAGGAAATTTTTTTTTTGGAGGGGGGGGGGGGGGGTGAGGGGACGATCCCTCCCACTACAGACACACCAAACTAACATTACATGCCAGAAACAAAAAAGAAAAATAGATGACCCGACTGAAAGCTAGACTAGGAATCGATCAGCAACCCTGCCAAGAAGTCATGGAGCGAATTTGCTCCAGCTGACCACCAAAGAATCGCTTCATTAGCCATCTTTTTATAGACTAATGGACCAAAAATGATAGGCTGTTGACTCTAACTGAGCTTTAGTTAACTTTACCATTCAGTTGATTATATACCTCTTCTTGGAGAATCATTTCACATATATCTCGTGATGATGTGTTCATCTATTCTCACAGAACTACCACATTTGGTATGGCATACTGGCATAGTATTAAAAATATTATTTTGTTCATATTATTGCTTATTGGACTTTCTCTATGAAATTAACAGTGTTTTGTTTGGTAGCAAATTTTCATTTTTCCTAATTGATCCTTTTTCTTTTTGCAGTATCTGGATGAGAATAAGCAACTCATCTTGGCTATTTTGGAACATCAGAACCTGGGAAAGCTGGCAGAATGTGCTCAGTGCGTAACTAGTTAAACCTCCTGCAGGGTATATGTTTGATATAATCTTTCATTTAGCCGAATGATTAGGCTTTTTGTTTGGTGGCTTATGCTTGCTTGAATTTAATGTATTTATAAACATCTCTTTCTTTTTGTTGTGCCTTCCCATAGTGCCAGTTAATTGTAAAAGTGGTAATTGTTTTTTTCTGTTACTGATATAACATATAGTTGTGTCGTTCACGTGTATTATAAACACATTAAATTCTACAATAATTGATAAACAACTGAGAACTCACAATTGTACAAATGGTCGATACCTTTTTTCTCACTACTACCTCGTGTATTGTCGGTGCTTATTCATGAAAAGCTTAGTGCTCATGATTCCATTGAACACAATAGTTAACACCTCAAGTTATTACTAGAATGTCCTTGGGTCACTTAGACCGTGCTGTAGGTCTAGCCATATATCTGTTGAGAGGAAGTCTTATGTTCTCTTTCAACGCCATGTTTGATTTGTGCTCTGGGTCTTGGCACATGATCTGGCCACCACGGAAAAATCTGACAATACGCTCCATCCCTCACAATTCTCACACTGCTGCTGCTCAATTGAATAGTTATATTTGGCTGTTAAATATTTGCCTATTGTCTGTACTTGGTGCCTGTGGCTTTCAAAGGTTTGTGCCATGGGCTTATTGAGCTGAGTCAGCTGGACTACAAGGAATGATATATGGTTCAAGTATTGGCAATGAGCTAATTAGTTTGCTGTGGTTTATGTATGCCATCGGCTAGATTTCCACCTAATCACCTCAACAGTGGGAAGGAGTTAGGCTGCTAGACCTTATTTTACCAACTTTAGCACACAGTTACCTATAACAGTGGTTCTGCCTTTTTACCATATACTGAGACCTGTGCCCATTAATGAATGTCATGATGATGTCTTTGTCGCTTTATCATTTTTGTATGTAAGTTCATGCCTGATTATTCATAACAGACCATAGGGCGGGCAGGCGAGCGCATGTCCGTGCTTGTGCTTGCCACTTGTTATGACTGTAGTTGCTTTTTACTTAATGTATTGTCTTGATATATTGACACTAACTCCTTTCATGCATTAAAAAGAAACAAAGGTAGTATATGTAAAATTACATTCCAAAAATGATCAGCTAAGAAGAAACACACAAAATCAAGAAAATGATATAAAGCTTGCTATTTATCTCATCTGACATTGCTCTCTGTCTTCATTGAACACATACGAGTCAGTTAATGTTCATCTTTGATCAATATTTTGTTGTCAAAAATTCAGAATGATAACCTGACTGACTGATTCTATCAATTAGTTGTTTTTTTTGAGTGAATATAGTGTCCTTCACTTCAACCACGTGTAAGAATGTAGAGTGTTTGTTTAATATGAAAAGTATTAGGGCATGTACATCACTAAAATCATGATACATATTTGAAGGGCATATACACTGTTGCAGTTGAAAACCAATTCCGTACATATGTATCCTGGGCCATTATAGACCTCACATGTTTCTTGTTGGAGTTGTAACAATATATTCAAATCACATTTGACGAGTTGTCACAAAATCTACTTGTTCTGTTCAGAAGATGATTATTTTGATTGGTGTATGTGATGTGATTAATTACCATTAGGACAATTACAGCATATGCAATCATGAAGGGAATATAGGTATAGCAATACATACCGCATGATAAAATTATAATCCAAAATGCAGCCATAACTCTTTTGACCATCTTTCGTTCATCTATTCAGCAGCTTGAACAGTATTAGAAGCGCAATATATCTAGTTAGTGGTTTCTTTTTACTTTCAACCGGCAGAACTAAATTGTTTCACACTGTATTAGTCATGCCATTTGTGCTATGTTATCTCATGAGTTGTGGTAATATTTAACAGTTTTTTCTGTTCTACTTTCCATTACATTGTGCTTGTGATATTGAATGCAGTATGTAAATGCATTGAACAAATTTTCTCACTCATAGTGGTTTTTTATTATGTGAATATATAAATGTTAATATCTTGAACCTCTTGGATCAACTGCAAATTTAATCTTTAATAAAACTTCTCAGGTATCAAGCACAGCTTCAGAAGAATCTCTTGTATCTGGCTGCAATTGCAGACGCTCAACCGCAGACTGCTGTAAGCCACCCTCAGGTTAGCCATTTTCCAGGTCTCGGTAATTACATGTCCATTTTGTTTATGTCCTCATATTATTTCTACAAACAGATGGCACCGCCTGGAGCATCTCCTGGGGTAGGAAATTACATGTCACAGGTGCCTATGTTTCCCCCAAGAACACCTCTGACACCACAGCAGATGCAGGAGCAGCAACTTCAGCAGCAGCAGGCTCAGCTGTTAAATTTCTCTGGCCAAATGGCTCTGAGACCGGGCATGGTCAATGGCATGCCTCAGTCTCTGCAAGTTCAACAAACTTTTGCAGCTAATCCTCAGCCACCAGCATCAACCACTGCGGAACCTTCAGGCACTGAGAGCCACAGGAGCAATGATGGTTGAAGCGACTAGGCTGAGATGTCAAAAACATAGAAGCTAGTCATTTAGGTCGCGAAACCGATGTACACTACCAATGAACAAAGAAAGTCATTCCTGTGCCATTCAATGATGAAGTGGCCGCGATCTTCGCATGGATGATGCTAGTTTTCGCATATACCACTACTTTCACTATGTAGGACAGTCGTAATTTGTCGTAATATTTCTTTGCTAGTTCTCCCAAACTGCACTTGTTTTAGGCTTGTAGCCATAGGCCGAAGCCCTCAAATGTGATATCCCAGTTATGCATTATGGTAGACTTGAGTTTGATCACTGAAATGGTGCGAGTTTGCAAGGCACATTCCCTGGACTGAGGTTTAAGCTTCCACTGGAATTCTTTTGTTATGCATTTTCCCTATCATGTGAAATTTTAATTTGTGCATTCCAATACCCCAGTTGCGCCTCAAGCAAATATTGAGCTACACGCCTTTTTTTTCTCTAACATAAGAAATATAAGACTTCTATCGACAAATCATTTTCCTAATTAGATCTAGATGAGATTTCATGCGCGTAAGCTTGCAATATGCTCCCTTCAGTTTTTAATTGTTAACATTGTTTCGTGCAAGTTTGCACTAACAGTTGAACCAAATATAGTGCAAAATTTGCCGCTGCATCGAAAAGATACTGCAACATCGATGGTCTTGGAATGTATCATGAAGACACTTGAAGAATGCTTAAATCAGAACAATTAAATCGTAGCAGAAATATGTATTCGATGATACATATTTGAATTAATTTTTTTGAATAAGATAAATATTCAGAGTTGATATTAAAAGTTAACGGTGACTAACAATTTAGAAATGAAAGGAATACAACATTTTTTGTTTGGTCTGATATCAGCACTACTTTCAGAGGCTAAGTCAGGGCCTATTGTCGGGTCATGTGACTCCAATTACTTCGTGCAAAATCATTATAAATCACTGTTCATCAACAAAGAAAACACTTGTCAAGCTTATTATTCATATAATCTATTTTTATATTAAAACTGTTTGGTAAAATAATTTATCTAGTATGAATTATAAGTAGGGAGAAGAGAAAAGTGGTAAAAAGCTAAATTTTCAGCTTTGGGTGTTGGTACAAATGTAAAAGTGGTTATAAGTGATTGTGGAAATAATAACTTATGGGTTTTAAGTGTTTCGTAGAGATTATAGCATAAGTTGCTATAATCATTTACAAAAGCAGCACTATAATTTGTATGAAACATGCCTTCGTTGGCGACTTGCAGAGGTCATGCGGATAAGAAAATGGCTGGTCACGGCATGTGTACGAGGTCGTGGGGAAGTCATATGGACAATTTCTAAACAAGTAGTGTGTAGGTAAAATAGAGCGGGTCTAGATTTCATTTTGCAGTTTGGATGTATTCTTTGTGTTGTTCAAAAACATATATGTTCGTATCAAAGTGGTTAAGTGACAGTGCAAAGAGAGGTAGATTGACCGATTTTGTTAAGTGGCAATGCAAAGAGATAAGGCCATGCGGAGGATCATGAAAAATACCCACGTTGCATTCTATGCACAATATGTTTCAGAAAACAATGCCATTAAGTGTATACATTATAAGAGCTATGTTGAGGTACATCAAATATTGTTGCCTTACCTCCTAAGAGGTAATCCAAGAATTTGATTTCTACTATCAATTTTTTAAAATAGAAAATAATAAAAATAGAAAATATAAATCCATCTCAGCCAGCACTCATTCCCTAATTTATGTTAGTTTCAAGAACAACACATTACTTTTCAATTAATTTATATTGAGAACTTTCCGAAACAAACATGAGTTACTTTCCAACACAACCAAATTACTATACAAATTGAAAACTATAGTAAATAATTATTATAAAAAAACTTTTACATCCTATGAGATAAAAGACCAATATAGTCCACAAGATCTATTCAAATGGACAATCTATAATAATTTTGGTCAATGTTAAAATCTACCCACTATAATGGGGAAAGTCAAAGACAGATCTACCGATAGGACAACGTAGGTGGCCACACTATCTGCCGGAATGTTTTATCTTCAGTCTACGCGTGGACAGAGCGGATCATGGCTGCGCACGGGGCAGGGTAGTGTCATGGATCAGGGGTGGGGAGCGGATCGAGGTGGACTATGGTGAGACTGGATGGGGCCGCATGGAGCGATATATACTACAAGAAATCTGATGATTAATGATGTTCACATTCCATCATAGATTGAAGAAAATCATCACGAAATGACATCTACAACGATGGAATTGTACAGAGCAATGTAGGGAAGTGAGGTGCTCTGCATGGCTGGTGACTAGGGTTGAGACAAGTGAGGAAGGAGTTTGGCTATGTTTGGAATGTGCGAAATTTTTCCTAAATATATGTTTTTTTCAAATTGAAATGATTTGCGAGAAACTGCGATTCCAATAAAATTTCTACATTCCAAATAGGAGATAGCAAAAGAAGTGGTGTTACATAAGTCTACAATCCATGTCTACATTCATTCAAAATATTCGCGAAGTTGAGAAAGAGAATCCATGCGAAATGAGCTACAAGCCTACCAAATCCTTAATGTTATTGTGCTGCATAAAAAATTTGAGTCGAGATGTTTGACTCTATCTGGTCGATCACCTCAAAGCCATCTTAAACACATCCTAAATTTATCTTTTGGTAAAAGATTAAACTCTTATTATCTCTTGAAAAATTAAGATTACTTGCTAGCTATTGAAAAATTATTAACCATCAATTTAATTTTTTTATCATATTTATGTCACTACATAATTTTCTCTGTAGCCGCAATCTAAGATGTGATGTAGTCTTTATAGAAAAAAAGGAAAGCATGTGGTCTTGTTTTTTGAACAATATTTTAATTAAAAATATTTTATTTATTGTATTTGTAATTATACTCATTTTATTTTCTAATTTATATCATTTCAAACATTCTTTGTATTCCAACTCGAACTTTTTTTATCAGAATGTTATGAGTTTCAAAGTGGAGGGTTAGATGTAAAAATGATCACGAAATAAATTTAATAAATTCTTATATCACTAATGTTAATATAATTTGTAAGCATTGGAATAATATGTCTGCATAGTTATGTAAATATCTGCTTTATACTCAAAACGTATAAAGGGACAAATGAGTTTTTCTATAAGAATGTTGATATTGTGCTTTATACTCAAAATGTATTTTTAACCGACGCCCTGGGCCTGCGCGGTTGGTGCATCCGCACTGGGCCTCTACAAAGCCTGGGTCAAGCTGGGTGCCATAACTTAGTTTAAAGCCTGATCCAGTAGTCTTTTTCTTTTCCGATTATCAGTCGGACTCAAAACAAATCAGCCCACAAGCATGCGCGGCGGCCTGCGGACGGGCGGCAGCGCACGGGTCCCATTACCCTTCGCGTGCGTCAACTCCTCCCCTTGCCGCGTGGGCTGAATTTTATTGAGAAAATTTCCTTTTTGCTAAAAAAGTCATCACTCCTCCCCTTGCCGCGTGGGCTGAATTTTATTGAGAAAATTTCCTTTTTGCTAAAAAAGTCATCAATTTTTTTCTCTTCAGACAGAATTTTATTTGTTATTTTTTTCTTAGCTTTTCCATTAGGTTAGACCGCTAACAGTGCTAAATATAAGATCAAATTACTATTTTACCTCTTCTATAAAATAAACCACTACAATAGTTTAAATTTGTTAAAAAATTAACACTATCACGCTTTTACATTAAAAATGTAATATATGTTAAAAAAATAACAATGTTACAATTTCATTTTGAAAATAGTGCACCATTAAAATTTAACAAGACAAGGTGAACTTGTGACGATTTATTTTTTGAAAGGGTAAAATATTCATTTCACCCCTAATTTAATATCATCTTACACTATCTGTGCGGTTTCTCCGCGTGTGATTGGCTGGTTGAATCTATCCGTTAATTCTAAGATTAACGGTGGATACTGCTTGGATCAGCAGCTTCGCCGCTTTACGTGTAGCTTCGTGAATACTCCGGCGTCTTCGCGGAAGACAAACTCGGCCCACCAGCGACTCAAAGAAAAACTCCTGCGGGAAAAAAAAAAAAGTAAACTGCAGCTAATCCACTTCTCCTCGACACTATTGCCTTGGTCATCCCTCCCTAAAGCAGCCAGGTGGCCCCGCCCCGGCCCTCTCTCTCTCTCTCTCTCGCCCCCCTCTCTCTGGATAAGCTGACCAGAGTTCGATTGTAGCAGTTCCTTTTACCAGTTCTTAATAATTCCCTGAATTTTTGTGTGCTGATCTAACATGAGTTTTCATCCTATGAGCTGTGAGAAATCTGATTCCATGTTTACAATCTCCATAGCCTTCACAAACACAAACATTCTTCTACTCCCTCCGTTCCGCTGCAAGAAATCTGATTCCATGTTTACAATCTCGATAGCCTTAAAAAACCATTCTTTTTTTTCTTTGTTTCTAAATTATTGACACCATTAACTTTAGACATTAACTTTGACAATTTGTCTTATTTAAAAAATTTTAATGAATATTATATATTTTGTTATGATTTTCTTTATTACCAAAGTAGTTAAAACTATAAATTATAATTTTACATATTTGAATTAATTTTTTGAATAAGACAAATAGTTAAAGTTGATGTCTGAAGTCAACGTTGTGAGTATATTCTATTTTAATCACTGAGCTACTGTTATTCCAAACTCTATATTTTTGTACACATTCAAAAGTATTTTTCCCTCATGTTAATTAATAAATGTCACTAACATATTTATATTTTATACATGGAAATTGCATAGAGATAAAGCTTGATTTTGTGAATATGGATTGCTCTAGCTACCAAGCACAAATGTCATTCCATTTGATGTGTTATGCAGTAAAAGGTAATCGGATATTAATCTGGAATATCTTAGGCTTGTTTCTACCTCGGTTGTAACTGCTTCATAGGATAGGTAGCAGCTACACATTATTAATCTAGAATATTATTTTTTCGCTTTGATGCATGGAAAGTCAAGATAGAAAATTTTGGATTAGTGAAATTGATGGAGTCCAAAAAAAAACATTATTATTTTCATGATCACTGAGCAAGTGTTAGTTAAATTTCTTTTACCTTCCTTTTTGTAATCTGTATGGCAAATTGCATTGAGAATGGCCTCAAATGTGACATCTTTTTTACTTTATCATTAACTGTACTTTTTGTCTGTTTTATCAGATCGGAGATAAGCTATTTGGAAATCAAAATTTTCAAAAATAGCTTTTTTCATTGTCCATGCAATATTGTAACTTCATCTTATTAAGTATCTTTATGAATATCATCTGCAGGTTGGGCGATTATATTGAAGCTGCAAAACAATATAACTCCAGCTGTCTGCCTTATGTCACACAAGAGCTTACAAAGGTGGATGCTGGGGCTTGGGAAAATGAATGACCAATTGTGGCCCGTTCTAATGAAGCTGCTTCGTAGGATGGAGCACGACAGCTTTGAAGCAATTGTTTGGGCATTTCGTGCTAAAAATACATGTACCATTGTCACACAAAAGTAGCATTTATATATTCATCAATTTTACCTTTTGAGATGTTATATTTTCAAAAATATAGGTAACTATATATATAAGTGACACAACAAAAATAATAATGGATGTGTGGCAAAGCCACGCAAATTTTCTAGTTAGTGGTCTAAATTAACAAAAGAGCCAAGAAAGACATGAAAAATGAAATTTTATCTGGACAGAGAAGTTCAAAAAAAAAAAGACCAAGAAGGAAGAGGTGATTTTTTAATACCAAATAAAGAATTCTCTCAATTTTATTGGTTTTGGGCATTTTTTTTAGTTTGCTCGCTTCGTTATAGTGATTCGTTGCTGGGCTGGCATGAATTGTCTCCGAACCCCCTAAGAGTAAGCCGTACCTAAATATAAATGGGCCGAGACTAAACATCAGATGAGTTTTTGTTATTCTAAACTTTGAATAAAATTTTCTAATAAACTGTAACTTATTTTTGAATCTGTTTAAACTATCAAATTCCTGAGAATTAATGCAAAATAATGAGACCCCATATGAAATATATACTTTTTTTAATGTTTCATCTTATGAAAGGAATGTTCTGATAATAAACTTTAATTGTTCCAACGTTGAAAACAAAATATTCTTAGTTATAAAAGGTTAATTGTTCTCCTAGTAAAACTAATTGTTCTAGTAATAAAAATCAATTGTTCCAAATAAAATATTTCAACAGTAAAAAGTATATTGCTCTAGTAGTGTATTTATGAGTGCAGTAAAAAAAAGAAAATTGAAAAGAAAAATATTAGAAGAAAGGAAAAGAAAGGAGAAATATAAAAGAAAAAGTACGCATGTTTGTTTAAAAGGATTGAATGCATGTATACTTTTTTTTTATAAAAATGCATGCATACATTATCTCTTGAAAAAATCACAGATATGCGTTTGAACAAGATAATATCAATGGAACAAATACAAGAAACATTTAAAATAATAAAATATATGGTTAGAATAATGCTAATATATAGTCAAAACAAAAACAATAGACAGTTAGAACCATGGTACAAAAGTGGTAGAACAATAAGAATACATGTACCGAATAAATGTAATGATAGTGAAGCTATTTTGAAATGATGGTGAAATATTGTATATTAAGATTAAATAAAAAAACATATTCATACAAAAAAAATAAAAGCTTCTCTCCTACCACCGTGCATCCATGCAAAAGACGGAATAAGAATCGGCTGTGTAAAAAATAAAAATAACTTTCTTTTTATAAAATGGACCATGCCAGCTAGAGGGGAAGGCCCAACAACGCTGGCAGAAACTAGAAAAAAAAAAGCTAACAAAAAAGGTGCGGCAGGAATTAAAAAGAGAAAAGATAAAAACACAAGAAACGGCTCACCTCAGCCATGGACAAGAATTAAAAAAAGAAATTACAGAAACACAAAAAAAGACCACCTCAGCCCAATAAAGGCCTGTTCGGCTTGGGGCAGGACTGGAAGAGATTGGGATGGAATGAAGGGGATTAAATCCACACAGCAACTCTAAACAGCAACGTCTTAGCCGACGCCACAACTCGCCATCTACCCCTCCTCCCCTGTCCCATTGGCTTTCCATTGAGCAGCTGGTGTGCACCTGACTCTCCTGCTGCTGAGCTAAGCACGTGAGAGTGAGAGGGAAGAAGTTGTACCAGGGGAAGGGCCGTCGGGTGCATCCGGTGCTGGCTGCGGCGGTGATACTGCCGGCCGCCATGCTGGCCCTAGCGGTTGGACACCACGCTCGCGTCGTCCTTGACCTTCTTCCTCGTCTTCCTGATGTACAGGCCAGCGAGCAGTCCGAGCCGGGAGGGATGGGAATGGCACTGGATCTGCGGACGGAGAGGGAAGGGGAGGGACGGCGCCACAGCTAAGAGGCGCCCGGCGGCGGCGATGTGGTGGCGAGGGATGGCGGCGGTGATTTGCAAAGCAGGCGGAGGCCGCACGCCCACCGCGAGAGAAAGATTGGGGAGAGATGGGGAAAAGAACATCGAGCAGGGAGGTGTTTTTTTTCTCCCCCGTGGAAATGAGGGGAAGAGGGTGGGCTGGCCCGAGTTTTTTCAGCCCAGCGCACATCCAAAATGACCTTCGGGTTTGCTAGGAAAAGTTGTCCACGGGTCACCGTCATTCCTATTCTTGCTTACAGCTCAGTAATAGCTCATGTCGCTTTTAGAAAAACATTAATTTATTTAGTACCAAACATTGGAATATAATTAAGCCATTCGCACTGCAGTAATTATTTGCATTTCGGCTCCCAACAAGCCATCACAGGTGAAATGTGGAGGTATGTATTTCTTTCTAGCAACGCAGATAAAAAAAAAGTTTATGGATTGCTCAGCTGGTAGTAAAAAAGATATAAAAAAATCTCAAAAAAGGTAGAAAAAAGTAATTTTAGCATGTAGATATTGTGCTCTTACAGAGGCTCTCCTGAATTTCATATTTAGACGTACTGCAATTTGGATGCAGGTTTACAATGCAGGTGTAAATTTCAACAAAGAATCAGATAGTTCAGTTGAGTTTGCAGGCTAAGTTATTGAGATAGATTATCAATAGCACAAAGCGCATGATTGATGCATGCCTTTATACCTCTAATGAAACCTTCTCCTGTGGTGCGTAGATAATGAATGTGAGCTTAAGGTTCGGTACAGTCAATGGAAAGTGGAATGTAAATTTTTCAACGGGTTCCTATTTTCTGAATGCAATCTGCTTTGACTTTTGAAATATGTGAAGCAATTACATTCATAATCATATTACCTGATTATGGTTTATTTACTTTTGATCCTGTTGTAGAAAAATTGGTGATGTGAGCTTAATAGATTGTTTACCCAATGATGATTGTTTATCAGAGGACTGGATTGATGATATAGTCACATAATTTTTCTAATAAGTCAAGCAAAATACATGGCCTTCCACGCTGGCCTCAAATGTGCACGGACTATTCAATCAAAGTTTGTTTTGTTAATATTAGACACAATTCATGGCAATGAAGCCCTCAGGTCTACATTTGTTGTTTCTGCCCTAGCTGGGTAAACACAGTCATGATTGGTTGGGGAGGGAATATATTTGTGCCAAAGTAGGTACTGATATAAGAGCATGTCTCACCATATTGCCCCAGGAAGGTGATTATCTCATCTGTATTCTTGCTACCAAATGCAAATAGGAGACTTGAACCTCCATATCATTCAGTAAATATTCAAAACGCGAACTTCTTTGAGACGTGTGCTCATTGATATGCAAAGTACAGAACACCTTACTCTGAACTTGCTGAAACAACAGTGAGTTGATTATAGATGTGTTTAGATGAACTATTGATCATGAATTTATTTCGTCAAATTTCCTCACCTTTGGATATTTTAGCACAAAGGGATCAAACAAGGGCATTCAAATTCAAAGTTTCAACATCCTTGCTACTTAAATTACAATGGTTCAATGTTCAAATTTTGATTTCTTTTTGAAGAACATAGTTTAATTTTTGAGAATGTGTGCCACTAAATTAGTTGTACCAGACAAAAAATTTAACTTGTTTAACTAATTTTTCATGCTTTGTTAATGTGTTTTTAATTTAAAAATACTTAAAATTTGGAATGGTACTCTGAAACATATTATACACTCTATACACTGCAATAAATTAATCCCTATATTTAGAGATTTGGCAGGGTCTAACTGCATAGTAACGAGGACGATGAATCGCGGCAAATGCCGCGCCATCTTTCTAGTTTCCTCCAATTCCCCTCCATTCATATCAAACCGAAGGGAGCCTAAAAGGGTGGTCTATTTTTAACATATGTGGAGGAGATGATCGCTGGCAGTGCGCTGCACCGTGAGGCGTAGACCTGAGGCAGGCCCCGACGCCTGCCATGTTCACGTGGACCTGGACGCGCTTCACTTAGGATTCACCAGCGTAGGATTCTACTTCACAATGAAGCCTGAGGCCTGCGGCCATCTGTTTCGACGGGACACCACCAGCGCAAGTCAAGGTCTTGTGAAGAAATTCCCACCGCTAGTACAATAATACTACTCACTCCGTTCACAAATATTAGTACAAGTCATTCTAGCCTAGGCATGAGAATTAAAGATAACTGAAAAAATATAAAAGTATAGTGCATAGAAAACAAAGAGAGAAGAGGAAAACAAAGAGAGAAGAGATAGAGATAGAAATTTATTAAGAAGAAAGAAAGTATGTTGAAAAAAGAAAAATATATATTGAAAAGTGAAAATATATTTGGGAACTAAATTTGAATGCTAAACTGAATTATAATTGTGAACAGAGAGGATAGTATTGTTTGCATTGATAGGATGCATTCGATCTCTTCAATTTTTTAAGATGTAAAGTACTCTCTGTCTTCAATTATCTATCATCCTAAGTTCACAAATTTTTATCATTTTCTTGCTACTCTCGCTTCTAAATACGCCTTTCTCTATTCGTAATACATTCATCTATAGATCTCTCTTTTAGATCTCTCTCCTTTATTTTCAGTACATATCATATTTTTGCTTTTTTTAATTGCTTTGCCCATACCAGCATGGCACGTAAAAAAAGGATGGAGGGAGTATCATCCGGGAGTGAGAAAAGAAAAAAAAAGAAGCATATGGAGGAGATGAATGAATCACATAATGTTTTCATGATGATTAATGTGTCATTTTTAATGAATTTTCATAATAAATAAATCATTTATAACTGAAAAGATATCATTTTTTTTTATCAATGGGGCCTCACTGGGCCACCAAATTTTCAGGGCCGCCCTGGGTGAGGGTGAAGTATTTCACCTTGAAAGTTTTTTTTTTTTGGCACTTGTATTATTGTCTTTAACTACATCAGACAGGAGTCCCATGTTTGAGAAACAGCAGAAAAAAAAAGAGAAGAAAAGGAGTCCCAAATTGTCTTTAACTACATCAGACAGGAGTCTCAGAAGTGCCACCTGACCGCTGGCAGCAAGGCCTCAAGTACGAGGTTTACCTCCATTTGGAGGTCATCGAGGACTACTCGGCAGCCTCCTACAACTTGCAGGGGGCGATCGAAGCAACAAACTTCAAGCCACAGCGCCACCGGCTCCCTCCGTGGCAGTAACGGGTCCGGGACGGGGTCCCGAATGGCGCTGGTGACATTGTGCCAATTCGCCTGCCCCGCCCACCGCAGGAGAGTGCCACTCACCATGACACTTGTCACCTCCGACAGCAGCAAGGAAGAGGTGATGGCCACGATGGTGATAGCGGCCACGCCCAAGACCGCAGGGGAAGGACGCTGAACAGCATCCGCGAGCACTCTGATCGAGCTCGCAGTGTGTTCGATTGCCGCCTTGGCTCATCTGGTGACACTTGACAAGACAGCCGCCACGGTCGCCACGACAAGGCAGATGGCAGTGACGGCCGTGCACGGCCTGGGAAGCGCCCCCGCACGGAGCGGGACGACAACGACCACAACGCCTTCAAGTGGCCGCCACGCCACAAAGATGACCACGACAACGACGACTACCAGGGGCCAACAGCCGGCGGGTGGGGGATGCACCGCAGTGGCAGAGGCCGCGATCTAGGCCCCCGATGTCGGCGGCCAGCTGCCCCTCGACTCAGGCACATGGGCGCGGCCAGCGGCGGCCATCGTCACAGCGATGCTGCCGACAAAACTGACCAGCTGCCAGTCAACCAGCTGCAAGTCCAGCAGCTACCTGCACTGAAGGTCCTCAAGTCCACAAGCACGGACAGCCTGCAGTCCTCCTTCACAGCTCAAGCAACCTTGCTCAGGCATGACATTCGGTCCTCCAGGGATGCACAGATAACCTCTGCCCTCTCATCATTCCATTCGGCACTGTTGGAGATGCAGGAGGAGCAGAGGGCCTGGATGGAGAAGGCCTAGGAGTACTGTGGCACTCCGTTTCCGAAATGCACTGTGATACACATATCAGTCTCTGGATCAGTAGCTGATACGCATGACACAACGAAATATATATCGAAAGCATACTTCGAAAAAAAAATAGATACCTGAGACAGAACTTTTAGCGGCTCGCGGTGAGGACCTCTATGATCCTAACACCGGTCGGCTAGCCAAAAGCGAAGCAAGTAACGGAACATCAAGGCCCACATCCACAAGCAGACTTGAGAAACAAAACGAAAACTCAGCACGTCGTCATCTATGCGGTCCTCTCTATCTAAAACAATAAATGCAAACAGGTGAGTATATAAGATACTCAGCAAGTTTTAACACTAGGTAAGGATATATGTATAGATGCACATTTGGTTATAGCAAAGATGAGGCTACGGAGTTCAATTTTTGCAAAGAGCTAGTTTTTATGCAGGGTTCACTATAGAAGATTTTTAAAGAGAAGCAAAAATATTTGTTGTCTATATTTTAGTAGGTTAGACCTGAGAGAGTATAAACCATTCCCGCCAGTTCCTAAATTTTAACTAGAAAGGCCTCCACTATCCCATCCAAACACTTTCCAAAACACGGGCACCTACACCCACTCACACGCCAAAGATATCATAGAAAACTAATCGTAGGGTACCCGAACAAATAGCATGCCAATACCGTGACAACGGCCTATCCGAAAAGATTTTACACACTACAGAGGTTGTACACTGTACACATAGGTTATGCTACTCTTGATCAACAGAATTGCATAACGCTTACCCTACAACTACATAGGTTTTCACAGATTCCACCCAAGACGCATCTAGGGGCTATCCGTCGGGGTTTCACTCTCGATGACGCGACGGTACATTCTCGGAGCCGAATCGTGAAGATTTACCACAGTCACGTCTTTTTCTGGTCCCTACAACACTGGGTATTACCAAACCAGGGGCTATATTCGTGAGCTTACGATCCCATAACGCGGGCAATTACATGGTCGAAAGCCGGGCAGCGAGTTATCTCACGCCTTGCTCCTGGCCTCTTGTGTCACTTCGACCTCCTAGTGACTCGATGTAGAGAACCTACATAGCGAGGATAAGTCCCGCCCAAAATATATAGGTTCTGTGGTTACACGAAATTGCTAAGTCAAGGACTAACGAACCGGTCCTTATATGGCAAGGGTGGCGGACTCGTCCACGGCAGGAGGACTACACCGAAGACTATACACCTATCACCATCACCTCATGTGAGTCCACCCCACGACTAGAATCACCCATCTCCACCTAGCACCAGTTGCACTAATTCCATCCCGTTTTATTTACACACACCACCAAACACAGTTTAACGTATTTTATAAATAAATAGTGTATGGTGTAGCGGTGCGAGACACCGCAATTGGTGCTCTAAGCATTTTACTAAATAAGGCAACTCTCTGTTCTTTAAAAATATTTAAAGACGGGAGACCTATGTTTAACAAGGAGGATATTGCCAATGGGTAATCAAGGCACTCAATATTAATGTCTACAAATGACACTAATATCAGTAAAATAATCAATCAAGTAGGATTATAACTAACACAATATTTTAAATCAAAATATTATGTATAGCAGAATAGATAGGCACTATAGGAGCATTAGCAAAATATAGGTTCAATATGATCAAGGGGTTAGAGCTTGCCTGCAAACTCCTAATCTTCAGAGCTTGAGGTCAGAGGCTTTTCTTCAAGATCCAAATCTTCAATCTCTGGCTTTGCGTCCAAATCTTCATGCTTTTCTTCACACATTGACCTTCTGGCTCCTCTTGAAGCTTGACACTTCCTTACACTCAGCGTTATCTACGCGAAGAAAGCCTAATAAGACTACTGCGAAAGACACAAAGCTCGAGAAGAAGCGATAAAATTCAAAACTCCAAATAAGAACCAATTAAACACCGTGAGAAAAAACTAGTGTAAGTCATGCATGATGCGATGGCTGATATATTAAGCTATGGCTTAGTGGAATGCATACTAGGTTCGATGCAACCACAGTATGGGTGCCATGGTTAGGCCATGGTGCACGTGCACCCGGGCCATATGACGTCGCATGACAATCGTGCATGCATGTCGCATGCAAGTGTATGCACAGGTATATTGGCATAAGTTGCGGATATGTGGAGTGTATAGTGTACAATTTAGTTATCTAGTTCCTAGTATGTAACCTCTAGTGTGTAGAGATTAATTATATGATTCTAGGCTTATTGCTAAACTAGTATGGTTCACTGGCGCTTACGTGCACTAATGCAGGTAAGATGTATATGCGGCTATTCAACATTTACTTCCTATTATGTAGGTGATCTTAATAATTACTGAGTGACTAATAATTAGCTATTGAGTTATTCTTGTAGTTATAGCATTAATGCTAAATAGGCAGCACGTGCACTAGCGTGGGCCGATGTGTTGCACGTGCTTCCTAGTGACTAATTACTTGACTCTACAATTACAACTAAACTACCACATTAAGAGGATGACATCAACTATGGTGCGGTGTAGTCATAGCGCTATTGTTAATTATCTAGTTTATACATATATGAGTGCATCATCCTAAGTGCTCAATGATTAATCACCTAGTTTAATTTATATAATTAAACTGCTAATGCTAACAAATGGTACATGTACTAATACGTGCTATTGCATGAGTGAATGCATGACAGGACGCTTATGGGCTGCTTTCTAATTACATACTTTCTAATATTTAGCTACTAGCGTTTAACTATTAATCCTATAATTCTAACCTTAAATTAGATTACTTAGTGCGAACAGGGTTGCGCATACTAATGTGTGCTAAACAATGAAGTCATGCTATGGTGGGGTGTACACTAGCTTATTATGAACCTATGCTTAGGAACGCATCATAGTTAAAGACTTGCACTAACAACGATAAAACAAATAGAAAAAACAACAATTAAACTCAATTGAAGAATTTACTATTAAAATAAACTAGCAAGAGAGGATGTTGGCTGAGGTTTGGATGATTCGATGTGGTGGGGCTCGAGACAACGGTTCCAACGGTGCCAAAATCACTGAAAACGGAGTTGAGGTGTGGCGGTGGTGAGGCGAACAAGGTGTTCACGATGGAAAATAGGAAATCCCCCGTGGACACGTTACCCGGCACGTGTCCACGGCTGTTGGGCGTATGCAGGTGTGAATTAGAGGACAACCTCATGGTTACGCTGCCCGGTCCGTGTCCACTGCTGGACACGTGCGGGCGCGAAGTGGTGAAACAGCCTCGTGGTCACATAGTTCGGTCGGTGATCTCGGCCGTTTTGTGACATTGTCGGTGATCTGTGATCGTGCTGTGGGTCACACTGTCGGTGCCGTGTACAGGCTTCAAGACACGTGCATGAAGCCCGGCAGTGACCCAGCGCTGAGGCGCATGGTAGACAAAGTGTCTGAGCCCGTGGACACGTGACTGAGTATGTGTTCGTGTTTGTGGACGCGAGGCTGTGACAGGAAACTTGAAAAAGCTGCGGGGACACACGGCCCGGCCTGTGTCCACGACCCCTGGACACATATGTGTCCAGAATCGGGAAAAATCCCATGGACACGCGATTCGACCTGTGTCTATGGCCCCTGGACACATGGGTGCCCAGAATCGGGGATTTCTCCGTGGACACAGAGTTTTGTGACGTGTTCGTGGACACGTGAACATGTGAGCTGTGATCGTGTTCGTGGACACGTGGGCTGTGACCGAGTCCGTGGACATGTGAGCTGTGACCGTGTCCACAAACACGTGGACACAGGAAAACTGTGACGTGTCCGTGGACACAAGAAAACTGTGACGTGTCCGTGGACACGTGGACATGGAAAAACTGTGACGTGTCCGTGGACACGTGAACACAGGAAATCGTGACGTGTCCGTGGATACGTGGAAGTGAAAGTTCGGGGTTTTGTGGTAGTTCAGAAATTCGTGGACACTTGAGCCATGGCTGTGTTCGTGGACACGTGAGCCGTGATCGTGTCCATGGATACGTGGACACGAAAGAACTGTGATCGTGTCCGTGGACACATGGACACGAGAAAACTGTGATGTGTCCGTGGACACGTGAAAACTGTGACGTGTCCAGGGACACGTGGACACGTGAAATTGTGATGTGTCCAAGGACACGTGGACACGTGTTTGTGTCTGTGGACACGTGGCCAGTGCTGTGTCCGTGCCTGTGGACACGTGCTTCGAGTCCGGTAGTGACCCAATTCGGGGTCACAGAAGCGTGACTGTGTCCAAGTTCGTGAACACGCGCTCTGGGTCCAGTGGTGACTCGGCTCGGGGTGACGGGATTGTGACCGTGTCCAAGCTTGATTCGGGGTCACAGGAAGGTGACCGAACTCCAGGACACATGTGAACGGATCAGCTGGCTACCATGTTAGGGACACGTGCCGACTACTGTGTCCAATCCTCAGGAGTGCGGGTGTGCGTAAGGGTGTTTCTGCAATTACATAATTGAACAACAGTCTTGATGTAAAATGAATAGAACTATACCGTAACTAAACATGAAATTGGGGAGCTTTCTGTAAAAAGCTTTCCAATTGCCCTGTTGAGGCCGTGGCCCCTGTCCAGGGCGCGGGGACTACAGCAGGGGGTCGGTTCACACCGTCGCCGTGGACCTCGCCGGCGTCCAGGCGGCAAGCTAGCCGGAGGGGCAGGGACTTCCGGCTGGGGACAGGCAGAGGCACATGGGGAGCCTCCCTGTCGACTTGGTCGGGTCGAGGTGCGTCGAGGAGTGCTGGCAAAAGCGAGGTCGCAGGGCGTGGCGGCAACGCACGGCGACAGGGCGCACAATGGCCGGAGGGGCTTGGGCTTCGGGTGTTGGAGAGAGAGGGCGGCGCGGTGATGCCTCCTAGGGGTGCTACAGGGCTGGGAAGGCATGGCAACGCGTCGGCGATGGGCAGAGGCGGCGCTCAGCGGGGTTGCGCGATGCCAGGGCAGCGGCGGCGTTGAGGAGCTCGTGACTCCGATGGAGAAGCAAGTGAGCTGCGTGCTGAAGCTTCTCAAGGGCTCGGAGGAGCCGGGGAGATGCCGTGTAGTACCGTCGATGGAGAGTGGGCAGCGTACCATAGCAGAGCACGGTGCCGGTGGCCCGTAGGGTCAGAGACGGCTTGAGGCGGCCTGGGAATGGTGGAGGAGCTTTCTGCAGTGCTGAGTGAGTCACCTGGAGGGGAAATTGGAGTTCAACGCCAGCGAACGGGAATGGGGGGGCCGAACGGGAATGGGGAAATCGAAGTCCGATTGGGTGGTGGTGAAGGTCGAGACTTGCGTGGAAGTGTGAGGG
>BCLG01001504.1:0-12588 GCA_001602295.1 Zoysia matrella | reverse complement strand
GAGAGGAGGCCGAGCTCACTGCCATCGCGCGCGGGGCGTCGGAAGGCAGGTGGCAGGGGTGCCTATGCATGCGCAGCACTTGGCAGTTTACATGCGTGTCGTGGTGGTGCAGGCAGAGCTCGTCCAGCACGTGGCGAGGCAGGTGGCAGCTACGCACAGGGTGCGTGGCGAGCGAGTGACAGCGCTGTGCCGTCGCTGGCGGGCGCGAGAGGCAGGGAGGAGAGGAAGAAACGTGCGCGGTGCTGGGCCGCCGGTTGGGCGGCGAGAAAAAAAGAAAAAGGAGCCAGCTGGGCCAGGGAAGAAAGGAGGCGGCCCAGTGCGAAATTTGGGAATTGAATTTGGATTAAAATCAAAAGGATTTTCAAAGGAGTTCAATTAAATTTAAATGAGATACTTGAAAGCAAACGGAAAGAAAAGAAAAACAAAGAGAGTCAAACAATTGTCACACTTTCAATTTTTTTAACATTTTGAAATTCTCAAATTAGATAAATTTTAATTTAGTGAGGATTTTGTCTTTTGAAAGAGGAAAGAAGCGAGGAGATGAGAAGGAGAAGGAAAAATGTTAGGGTGATATGTTAAAAAAAATTTGAATTACACATTTTTTTAATTAGTCCTAAAAATTTAAGATGTCACAGGTACTTGACAAGGCTGCAGTGCTAGGTGACCGACTCCTCCCTAATACTTCACATGCATCAGTTCTGGAGAGTAATGGGGCCTGGTCCAACACCAGATCATCACGGCCGCTGGCATCGACAGTGGAGTTCGTCGACAGCGCGCTCGCCAATATGCAGGCCCATTTAGCGGCAGCTGCGCAACAGCATGGTGGGGGAGCCCTTAGGCGATGTACTCCGAATCGGGCCTGCACCTGAAGGAGTCGCCCCCCCCGGCCATCTACGATGACAACAGCCAGCCGCATGTGGTGGGGGACATGTTCTGCTACCCCACACGCGACCTGCTTTAACGGCCAGGCCCAGTTCCACCCCTGCGCCCCAGGCCCAAGTGTCGTCAAGAACAGGCTGCTGGGCCCCTTCGCCGCAGCGCGCACCTCGCCAACCGGCAGCAATGCCGACGGCGCAAAAAGCCCGCAGAGTCCTATGCAAATGCCTCGGCCTTGTCACAGACAATGAAGAAGCCAGCCTCCAGCAGGCCCTGACTGACTACATAGCCATGTTCCAGGGACCCCTTCCAGCGCGCATCATAGCAGCACTCACTGCCATCTTCGAACCTTGAGGGAATTGCGACACAGCTTGATGCGGCACTGTTGCAGGTTGCTGGACCAGGAGTGCTGGACGCCCAGGAAGAAGCCCCAGGCTTGGACCCCTAGTTCATGGCTGCTAGACGAACCAGAAGATCTTTTGTTTCAATTATGTTATTAAAGCAAGTAAGGTTGATGAATGTGTGCGCGCTACTGCCCCATTTTGTGTGCAGCGCATCTATGTACCTGGGATCCTTTTGTATCAGCTCTATCAGTATCATGTGTGTTTGTCATCTTCACATAATGGTTGACTGTGTGTGTGCTGCTCTTTTGGGTCAACAGCCGCTACAAAGTCGCATCAAATACTGGCCAAGATGGCTGTTAGAGAGACTCCTCGTTTGTTTATGGCGTAAAAAACTTCAATGCAATATGTTGGAACGTCCGAGTATTGAATTCCACAGCAAGATGCGCCACGGTGCACGAGACTATTTTAGCAACAACCTATCATATGGCATGCTTGCAAGAAACAAAATTGAGAAACATAGATGCAACGCTGGAATCATACCTGGGGGGCTAGAAGCTAAACAAATTTGCCTACAAACCATCCAGACGTACAAGAGGGGGAATTATTCTTCTCTGAAACGACAACTTCATTGACGCCCAAGATATCAGAGTAGGTCGCTACTCGGTGTCAGCTCAAATCACCATCAAGTTGTGTGGCACAACTTTTCAACTAACAACAGTTTACGGCCCAACTAGAAACAATGAGAAGAACGCATTCCTCAGACACATTAGGTGCCTCAAGCCGCCCGGGGGAGAAAAGTGGTTGATCCTTGGAGACTTTAATCAGATATAAAGAGCCTCCAACAAAAACAACTCCAATCTAAACCTCTCACAATGAGGCATTTCCGAGCCGCTCTAAATCACTTTGAACTGAAAGAAATACACTTACAGAACAGAAAGTATACATAGAGCAATGAGAGACACATACCAACTCTAGTTAAGCTGGATCGTATCTTCAGCAACGTAGAATGGGACATTGCCTTTTACCATCACGTCTTGCACGCCCTTGCCACATCTCTATCCGATCACTGCCCGCTACTACTATCAAATAACTCAGGCCCACCTCGGCCCCGGTCCTTCAAATTTGAAGACGAAGCTATCTGACTTTCAAGAGGTGGTGGCCTGTGCTTAAAATCAGTCTAAACCACAAACTAAGCCGCTGCGCCATTTTGGACAAAAATTGATCACGGCCAAAAGCTTAAGCCAATGGAGTCGAACAATTCTTTTGGAGGCAAAGCTGAAGCTACACATGGCTATGGATGTGGTGCTGCAGCTGGACACTGCTCAAGAAAATAGAGAACTGACTCAAGAAGAGAATACCTTGAGAACAAACCTCAAAAGGAGAATCACGGGGTTGGCAGTGATTGAGAGAACAAGGAAACGACAAGCTTCAAGAATTACCAATATCAAGGAGGGTGATGCCAAAACCAGATTTTTCCATCTCAAGGTGAACGCAAGGCGAAGGAAAAACCACATACAAAGGCTCCAGAAAGCAAATGGGTGGGCAGTACATCATGAAGAAAAAGAACAAATAGTTTTTGAGCACTTCAATGATATTATGGGTCTCAGGAGAATCGAACAATTGACATCAACTAGGCCGTATAAGCATACAGCCGATGGATGTAACTTCTCTGGAAGTACTATTTTCAGAGAACGAGGTGCACCATGCTTTGTGTCAGATGCCAAATGACAAGGCACCCGCCCCAGATGGTTTCATGTCCAACTTCTTCAAATCATGCTGGACATTAAGCGCGACCTCATGGTGGTGATACAAGTTGTTTATGACCAAAGGCTCATGAACATGCACTTCCTAAACTCGGCAAATGTGATTCTCATTCCAAAGAAAGAGGGGGCAGACAAAATACCAGACTTCAGGCTAATCAGTAAATTCATGCGGTGGCAAAAATCATAAATAAAGGCACTAGCTCTCCGGCTAGCACCCCGAATAAACAGCATCATCTCGTAAAGTCAAAGCGCATTCATCCCGGGTCATAGTATACATGATAACTTCATTTATGTTCGTAACCTAGCCCGTCGCTTCCACAGAAATAAATCACCGACCCTTCTGCTTAAGCTGGACATTTTCAAGGCCTTTGATTCAGTAAGATGGGAGTATCTCCTGAAGCTCATGCTATGTTGGGGTTTCTCACAGCGTTGGACGAACTGGGTCTCCGTGTTACTAGCAACGTCCACATCAACAATCCTCCTCAATTGTGTCATGGGTGACAGTATACAACATGGACGAGGGCTCCGGCAAGGAGACCCGTTGTCCCCTCTCCTCTTCATCCTAGCAATCGACCCCCTGCAAGGCCTCCTCGATATGGCTACAGAACAAGGCCTTCTCAGCAAATTGAGGGGACGTCAGACCCGACTCCGCACATTGATGTATGCCAATGATGCAGTAGTCTTCATTAATCCCACGGCGAGAGATGTGACAAATTTGGCATCCCTATTATAAAACTTTGGGAGTGCTTCGGGCCTCAACACAAACTTGCAAAAATCCTCTGTTGTACCAATCTGCTGCGATGATATTAATCTGGACAGTGTCCTAAAAAACCTCCCAGCAAATAAAACCACCTTCCCAATCAAATATCTCGGACTGCCTCTTTCAATGAGAAGACTTAGGAAAGTGGACTACCAGCCTCTCATAGACAAAGCAGCTGCTCGACTGGCAACCTGGAAAGGGAAGAACATTTCACTAGCAGGCAGATCCACCCTAGTCAAGTATGTGCCTTCCTCCCAACCAGTTTACTTCCTAACGTCCCTCAAGGTACCGAAAGAAGCTTTGGAGGAACTAGACCAGAAAAGAAGGCGCTTTCTCTGCGCGGGCAATGAAACTTTAACGGGTGGAAAATGCAAAATTAATTGGGCACGTACATGTATGCCAAAGGACCTTGGGGGTCTAGGTATCCTCAACATGGAGAAATTTGCATGAGCTCTCAGATTCTGTTGGCTATGGCACGAATGGACCTCACCGGATAAGGCATGGGATGGGCTAGGAAACCCATGCGATGAGACAGATAAACTTCTGTTCGCAGCGACAACTTTGATCACCCTAGGAGACGGAGCACGAGCCGACTTCTGGCACTCTGCATGGCTACAGGGATGCAGACCAAAGGACATTGCATCGACAGTCTTCACTCTCTCAACTAACAAAAAAGCCAAGGTGATGGAAGCCCTTCAGAATGACAATTGGGTGATCGATCTCAGTCTTCATGGCACCATAAGAGTGGCTCACGTACAGGAAGCTGTTCCTTTGTGGAACTTGATCCAGGACATCCACTTACAACCGCAAGTGCAGGATACAATCAGATGGAAAATGACTTCAGACGGGATATACAAAACATCCTCAGCATACAGAGCGCAATTTCTCAGGTCCTCGCAAATGGTGTACAAAAGCATAATATGGCAGGCCTGGGACAGGCCTGGCCTCCACCTAGATGCAAAACCTTTGCCTGGCTCGTGATTCAAGATCGAGTATGGACGGCAGATAGACTACAAGTACGTGGTTGGCAACATAATACGTACTGTCTGTTATGCAGACATACGCAAGAGACAATGCATCATATGCTAATTGAGTGTAGGTATAGTGAGAGAATCTGGAATTTCATTGCACAATGGAGAGGCATATCACAACTACAACCAAACAACTGGCCGCCTTCCACGACAGTCCAAGAATGGTGGCTCAATCTTGATGCCACTCAAGGGATCCAGAAAAAGGGAATGCGATCCCTTATTCTCCTGATAGTTTGGGAAATATGGAAGGAGAGGAACGCTCGCATTTTCGACCGAAAAGAGCTGCCAGCAATTTTGCTCATGCAAAAGATCAAGAGGCAAGAACATGGGGAATTGCGGAAGCTAGGCACCTGGGACAGCTATGCCCAAGAGATCTTTCTTAGTTTTGATCTTTGTATAGATCCTTTTTTTCCTTGTTGTAAATTTGAAGCCTGGGGCTTCATACATCTGTAATCTCTTCTTTAATTAATGAAACAGGCACTTTCTTTGTGTCGGTTCCTTTAAAAAAAGAAGAAGCAGGCAACTCGGAAACTAGGATCAAAACCAAAGGTCACGATCACCCAATCCATTATTTGTACATAATAATTGTACTACTAGACTATATAATATTTAGGAAAGAGAATATATTGATATTTCAACATCTACATAAAAACATATGTATAGCCATGATTATTAAAAAAACTGAGAAGTACTACTCTACTATGCACTGTTAGTCACTAATACCGGTGGTTTAGTTCCATCTGGACAGCTCTCTTCATAATTAGGTGTCTAAATCCAAAATTTGGCAACATATTTGAGATTTTTCGTAGTAGATGATGATGTTTTTGTTTGTTCCCCTTTCTCTCTCTCTCCAAGTCTGTCACACCATGGTGATGAGTATCCGAGTCACCAGACTCACCACGGACATATCCACGTGATGCGACGACGAAAATCATGGCACCCTACGTGGCACCGACCAGGCTTCGAGGAGAAAGGCTAGAATTACGTACAGAGTTTACGAACATTCTACGTATTGCTGTATCAATGGCCAGGAACTGCTGATTAATTGAATCTCTGGGCTCCGTGAAGTGCCAAGCCATCCACGTCAGCAAGCACGTAGGAATTTCTGAAGTGTTGTACGTAACTCTAGCATTGCTCGGTTTCGAGAATGGCCACAGCTCGAACTAGCCGCCTTCAGCCCTCCATCACGTTTTATCCGGACGTACGTCTGTGATTAACTTCAATTCCTGATGTCTCGCCAGGATAATAACAATTATCACATGTTTAGTCAAGCTTGTTTTGACAATGATTTTAGTAAATTTAATTAACTTTAATAGTATATAAATTATATATATTCTGAAAGTATTTCTTATGATAAATTTAAAAGTATATATCTTATATCGTAAAGTTAATCAAATTTATAGAAATTATTGGTCAAAATAAATAGCACAAAACCTAAACTATTTTGGCACGAAGAGAGTACCAAATAAGAAAACTGGACACATCTTTTTGCAGCAATAGATACTCCTTTGATTTTAAAATATTGCCACTATTGACTTCTAATATCATCTTTGATGATTTATCTTATTTTAGCAATATAATAAATATCATATATTTGTAATAATTTATTTCTCATTGAAAACAATTAAAAGACACTAATAATTCGACACATTTGAACAAAATTTTGAATAAGACCAATAATCAAATATGATGTTAGAAATCAACTGTATCAATATTTTAAAATCAGAGGGATTGTTTAATTAACTTTCATGTCTTGTTAGGTGTTCAGTTTCATCTGAACCATATTTCCTAAATGGTTTTTAAACACCGTTTAAACCTGTTTTAACAGTAAACAGAGGGTATGTTTAGGTCGTTTACACAGTTTAGTCCCATTTTGAGCTTGATTATAAAGTTTTAAATGATCATTTACACTGAAGATCTCTAAACACAGATCAGTGTCAAACTATCGTTTACCGTTTAGGATTTCATGGGTATCTGAATAACAATGCCTAGGTTGATGCTGCTCAGGGTAAGGTTTCTGATAAGATCGGCTTTTGCTTTTAGGATCTAAATCGAATGTTGTCTTGAACATATCTACCAACTCTGCTCTAAATTCATTCATGATTTTTAGATCAATTCCAGACCGATTTGGAGCTAAATTAGGAGGTGGTGTATCATATGCACTTGGCGGTGAATAATTCGGTAGCGGATACGAAGTATGATGCAATGAACCATTAGTAAACCCACCAAAAGAATTTTTATTATAAGCAGTTTTATGATGTGGTGGGATTGGATCACTACATCGGCTATACGGGTATTGGCTAGCCGAATTAGTGATTGTAGCATCGGTGAACTGCACCCCAATATTAGCCGAAGTACCAACAACGGTTCGGCTTGACGTGTAATTGGGGGTTCGCCCATCAGAAGTTCTAAGGTTTTGCCAATTCAATGGTTTGATAGATTTTTCAGCATTAGTAGTAGGAATATTAGTGTATTGTTGAAATATTTCTTATCAAGTCGGTCCTCCATCGTGCGTATAGTATCAACAAATTTCTTTGTTATAGTGTCTAGCCTATTGTTGAGATAACGCACAGACAGCGGCATCAACCATATTGGCAACATCGGAATCAAATACAGATGTGGGCACGGTAGTGGTTACCTCCGATTTGATAGGCGGCAAGGTGGGATTCTTGACTTGTTTGGCGTTGCCTTACCGATCCTTCGTGAAGCACGCTTTACCTCCGATTTGATAGGCGGTAAGGTGGGATTCTTGACTTGTTTTGCGTTGCTTTGCCGATCCTTCGTGAAGCACGCCAAGTAATCTCGGAGTTCTTGGTCTTATTGTGCTTTGCGTGTCTCCGCGGCAGCTTTCCGATGCTCAAGGAACCTCTTGCGATCTTTCTCCGGTAACTCTTCTAATGTTGCTATGACTATATTGTCCGGTGAGATCTTGAAAGTCATGACGTGGAAAGATGATTCGGTCGGACAACTAGAATCCTTTTTTTCTAGTGGAATCGTCAAAAAGTGTGTTGACGCCGAAAAGATTCGAGTCAACACACCGCGCGCACGTCCTTGTGCGTAATGACAGGATCGTCTAGCTACGATCCCAACGACACCTAGAAAATCAAGCTCAAGAGGGACCTCGTTGGGGCGAGACTTTTCTAGGGTTGATCCGAGCTCGACAGGCCAGTCGGATCATCTTCACATGTCACCGAGACAGGAAAAGAACAGCACAAAGGGTCAAGTGAGAGGATTAGGTTTAGAGAAGTGCAAAATGTAAAGGCAAATAGTTTGATCGATTGGGTTGGTTTCTCAATCAGCCTTGGGCCTCTTTATATAAAGATCGGATGGTCTTATCCCGTGCAACCACAGATCCTATTAATTAGAAAACAAATTAGATCTGATCTGCTACTAAAATTGCTAAAAAACTGACCTCGGGTACCGGAGACTCCGGCACATTGCCGAAAACTCCGATGGGTAAAATCCCAGTTTTAGAGAGGGCTTACCATACAATCTAGTAATGTACCGGACACTCCGATCACCGGATACTCTGACACTTTACCGGAGAGTCCGGTGGCGGCTTGGACGGTTTTTGTAAAGCCCGTAATTTTCTTGTTCGATTCCTGATTTAAGCGATCCATATATCTGTTTCGATCGTCTCAGCAAGGACCACATCGTGGAACGTTCAAATCAGAGATTTGGCTTTATCTTCATGTCTTTTTAAACACTTCTTTCCTTCTTTAGTAGATTTTAGTCAAATTCTTTCAAAATATCTTCCACGTCCTGAAAAATATATTGGCAACCAATCCTTGCAAATAATTATTATCGGATGGAGTCTAGATATTTTCTATCATATCTGATCTTTCGAACCGATGTATCCGAATTCTATTAATTAGAAAAGTACTGAATCCGATTTGTTATCAAAACTAACTGAACCGACTCTACCGGAGTGTCCGACATTATGTTGGAAACTTCGGCCACCGGACATTCCGATATATTATCGAACAGTTCGATGTGAAAATCCTCGCGACCTGAAAGAGCCTATTGTGCCGAATACTCCGATGGATTATAAATTTTGAGTGTCAACGTGATCCCATGATAAGCCTTTCATAAGTTGAGGGACAGATGAATAACGCCACACAGAAGGGTAATGTTGGGTACTACAATTGTGCGCAGGAAATGCACCAGGTGAAATGAATCCAGCCGGAATTCTATGCAAAATTCTTCGCTGTGCTCCAACCTAGCGAAGGTAGTGGATGGTTCTCTTGTGTTTTCTCACAGATATCCATTTGGATGTCTACAAAGTGGCGGCACGCCTCTCCGTCAAAAAATTGCAGATTTACCCTATCTCTCTCTCTCTCTCTCTCTCTCTCTCTCTGTCTCTCTCTATTTTTGAAAATTCTTTATCCCTTATTTCCCGTGACCTATCCACGTCTCAATATATTAATTGCCTCTCCTTCGTCTCAGTTACAAATTTGGTGACGAGCATCCGAGTCACCACGGACCTATCCACGTGATGCCAACGACAAAAATCATGGCACCCTACGTGGCAGCGACATGCTTCGAGAATGGCCACAGCTCGAACTAGCTTTCTTCACCGCTCATCGAGGTTTCGGCAGAACCGATTCAGTTCAGTTTTATAGGATAATCATTTTCATTTTTAAAATTTAAAAGGAATTGAAAATTTTTGAAATTTCAAAAATCGGTAAAAGGTAAAACCAAAGGGTAAACCTATGGTTTAAAAATTTTGAAACTTGAAAACCAATGAAACCGAAGAAACTGATCAGTAAACTGATGAAATTGTTCAATAAAAAAAAACTAACCGATTTACTATAGTAATACAGCTAATTTTTTTCAAATTATTTTTTTATTTGGAGATATTTTTAACCAGTTTTCATAATTCATTAAACCATGGGATCGGTTTCTCGGTTCAATCGTAACTTAACCTTGCGGAATGGGGTCCTCTCAATTTGAGGGAAAAATTCACCAGTGCTATATACTCTCTCTATCTTAAAATATAATATTTTTTAGCTTGGTCAAAATCAAATTTTCTAAACTTTGACTAATTGTATCTACAAGTTTAAATAATTTCTAATATAAAGAGTTATATGTTATGAAAGTTTGTTTTATAAAAAAATGTAGTAACATGATTTGTATATAATAAAACATCATTAATTTTTTATTATTAATAGTCAAAGTTAAAATAGTTTAACTTTAATTTAATTTAAAAATGCTTATATTTTGGGACAGATGTAGCATGATGAATTAGGATACGTTCCCATCCATTCTATTGGAACTGGACGACCCAGATTCAATGATACAGTATCTATAAACAGTGTTGGCGCTACAGTAAAAAATTGATTTCATTTCACGGTTATTCCTCCACAATATTAATTCATGATACTATTCACCCTCTGGCAAAGTGGTTGCTACAGTTCCCTAGATTTTACACTAATTGAGAGTATCCGGACTCAAACCCTGCCCCTCGTTCACCTTGCATCCGTACACACATCTGATAAATTTCCAGATATCCGGCCAGGATAATAACAATATACATAGTTCCAAATAGAATAGCTAAATCACTGAGATATTCCTTCCGTTTTAAAGTACTGACAACAATGACTTTTAACATAATCTTTAACCATTTGTTTTATATAAAAATATAATAAATATTATATATTTTTATTGATTTATTTTATAATTAAAATTTATTAAAACATTATTAATAATAATACACATTTGACAATTTTTTATTAAAACGAATGGTAAAAAATTATGTTAGAAGCAAATGTGCCTTTCATGTCTGTGACAACATGTTCGTGTTCAACTTGCTCTAGTTCATCTGAATAACAATGCTTGGCTCGTAGCGCTCGGCTTTTGTTGATGCTGCTCCACGATCATCAATGAAGCGGTCCCATGATAAGTCTTTCATAAGTTGAGTACTACACCCTCCGTTCACAAATATACACAAATATAAATGATTTTAGCTCTCTATATGAGAATTAAGAAGAAGTAAAAAAGTATAACGTGTAGAAAATAAGAATGAAAGAGATAAAAATTTATTGAGAAAAAAAAGTGTGTTTAAAAAAGAGAGGTGTACTGTAAATGATATATATTTAAAAATAACATTTGAATGTTAGAATAACTTATAATTGCGAACGGAGAAAGTAATAGTTGTACATATGAATCAAGCCACAAAGTTGGGTAATGTTAGGTGCTATTGTGCGCAGGAAATGCACCACCTGAATGAATCCAGCCGGAATTCTGAGCAAAGTACTTTGCTATGCTCCAATCTAGGGACGGTACGTAGTGGATGGTGCTACTTGTGTTTTCTCATAGATGTCATTTGGATGTCTACAATGTGGCGACACGCCTCTCTTTTGTCTCATGTGCAGATTTATTACCCGATATATCTATCTGTTGTTGAACAATTTGTTTATCCTTTTTATGTACCGTGATCTCGAATTTGATTATGGAGTTCAAAAAATTTTAGATGATTGACGAAATTTAGAAAAGTAGAGACAGCGTGTCAGGTGGATTACTAAAACACATGGATATGACTGGCGGGTGAGCTCGAATGCTAAACAAACTTGGAAACTTGCTTGGTCATCCATGTTGAAAACTGTTTGAGTGTTGCATTACTCCCTCTGTCTAAATAAAATTTATTTTTAAATTTTATTGATTGCGATTTTATCAATGATTGTAATTATTTTAATTAATTTTAATAATATAAATTATATATATTATAAAAGTATTTTTATTGATGAATTTAAAAATATAAATACTAAATTTTTAAATTTAATCGAATTTATAAAAACTATTGATCAAAATTATAATTAACAAAAGTTAAAAATAAACTTTTATTATGACAGAGGGAGGGAGGAGTGCTTTGAACAGAGGTAACAAAGACGAAGAGAATTCATTTGAAGAAAGAAAATGAATTAGAGGGAGACGTCTACCGACAACAATGACGTGTGCTCTATCTGTATCCCAGCTGTCCTGGCGCGTTCAACTTGGTTCCGCCGAGAGATGTGGTCGGGAAAGCATATCCCCTCCTGCGATGCGGTGCGTCGGAAACGTGGGATCACCAGCAGGAGGGTCATTATCGTCAATCAACCCATTAGGGCGTCATTAGACTCTGGACGGCTCCTGCTCTGCCGCCCCTCGGCCTCGTTCGCTATAATAGGAGCCCGCCCGCTCCTTCTTCGCCTCGCCCTTGTCGTATCATCTCACCACGAGAGAAGAAATCGAACCCGAACGAGCTCTTGGCTTCGATTTCGTCCTCGTCTTAGCGCGGAGGTTCGGTTACCCCGAGGTATGCAATCGAATCCTCTCCGCCGTTATGTTACTTACTTCTCTGAATTCAGTTCTGTTCGTATGGCATCGATTGTTCAGTTAAGGAGCATAATTTGCGTAGAGTTCTATGGCTTGTTGACTACAAATTGTGCCTGGAAGTGGTACTGTTAGAAGACGCAAATCCCCCCCACCCACCCCCCGCATTGGGGACATCCTGCGTTTTATTAATTCGTTCCCCTGTTTCGTTATATAATGATGAATTTGTTCCCTCAAACCTGCTTCGGTTTCCTGTGGACAAATTTTTTTTTTACATGTTAATTTATCGCGGGGGGGGGGGGGGGGGGGGCAGAAAGTTAGCATCTTGGTTCAGATGGCTGCCATGTGCCTTTGCCCCTTATCCTGAGTTGCCTCTCAATTATTGCTCACGAGTACCGTTTTCTGGTTTCTTATAGAAACCTGAGAATAGTATTCTCAAAGTGCCAACGATTTGGCAGTGTACCAGATCTCTCTGTAATTTCAACTAGGTTCTTTTTAAAATT
>BCLG01001503.1:96857-108275 GCA_001602295.1 Zoysia matrella | reverse complement strand
CCCTCCACTGCAGGATGCGCAAATGCTTCACGGAGGAACACCTCTAGATCATCAGCTCGTATGTGTTCATTCTCCGCTGTCACATCCAATTCAGTAATCCAAATAGGCAGACCCAGTATGCCGAGCTTATCCAAAGAATCACATATGATTTCTCCCACTGGATGACTAATATGACCTTGCACACCAATCCCACCAACTGGGGCACCCCGTTCCTGGAGGTCAACAACCTGCTCAACAAACCTCTCAGGGCAAGATTTTGTGTCACATCCATCCTCAACATTGTAATCGTTCACAAACAGGGCAGCTGAAGGATCGAGCTTATGTGCCTCTCTGAACATGTAAGCTCTAATATCCCTCCCTAGTCTATCTTGAAAGAAAGACCCATGAAGCATTTCATTGTTCACATCATGATGTCGAAACCGACCTTTGTATCTTGACAATAAACTTTGCAAACGATTCTGAATGGCAGCCATTAAGTGATGACCTTGCAATGACCGAACCCAAGGTTGGACAGCATCTTCCACTTCCCAAAACAAGCAGTGGCCACGAACTTGTATTTTATGTTTCTCACAAAATTCAAGTAGTTCATCAGAATCTTTATAGTTAAGTCTTCCTTGTTCTGGTTCTGTATGGTACCATTTTAATTCATTCTCAAATACAGCCCAATTGAAGTTCTTCACAAAAAAATCAGCAAGGTCTTCATTCTCAATATTATGTCTTCCAATGCATGATCCAAATGGAAAGCTATTCTCCGTCTGTTGTATCCTCACCGATGAACCTACAAGATTTGCGGTGTTTCCTTCAAACTTCAGAATAATATCACGCTTTCTTACCTGTCATCAAAATACATGAAATTTGGTTTAAGACTAAAATTCCACCAAACTGGAAATTTGGTGGCAGAAGAAAGCCAGAAAACCCAGGCCATGGTCAAGTTTCAAGATCTAACGCTTCATAAAACTTCAAATTTGTAATCTAGTGAGCACTTAATCTCAGGTTATGGCATCAAGGTTTCATAAACCCATCTTCACGAATAAAGCAAGTCAAAAAATAACTCAAGAAGATTTAATAGACAAGCCATTATTATGGTGGGGTCTTATGAAACAACCATTTGATGAACCTCACTAATTGCAACTATCATACGATAATGGTTGAACTTTGTGAAGCATTATCATATCAAACTGCATTAATTGCAACTACCCAAGATATATGTGCTTTTCTGGATTATAAATGGAAGTGTGTTTCTTTATGAAATCTAAACTCTTATTTAACACAGAAATAGTCACTGCTATCAAGAACATTTTGATGATGCATGAAATCTTATTTTCAAGAAAAGATCTCCATGTGTCTGTTTAAGACAAAGCAAACTCCCATTTAAAGCATTAAATGCATTGACGAAGTACCTTATCTGTTTTCTCCTTCAGATACTCAAACCGTGCTTTCCTGTCAACTGGATATATTTGAAGGCCCAGGACTCTTAGGTCAACACCTGAAGGAGGGCCCTGAACATATGCAGTGACTTTGGATGGCCACTTTTCAAGTTTGAATGCTCCTTTGACTTCATACCATTGATTCCCATCAGCTTCCACTTGCCCACCGTTAACCCATTGGTTATCCACAGCAAGACAAACGTTTACATGGTAACGTTGTCCTCCAGACCCAGCTCGTACCCAAGCAGCGACTCTGTAAGTGACATGCAACCTTAGTTTGTCAGTTATCACCTGAGAAGGACCCATCCATACATCCGTGCGATTTGTGGCAAGGATATAACGACCACTTTTATGTTGCTGAGTTGCAGGAGCTTTCAAGATGGAAGAGAGCATATGGGGTGATTCAGTCTGGATACTCAATCGACAAGTACCCATGGGACTCCAGCCAGAAAGCCCACGAGTGAAAGCACTATTTTGTATTATATTAGCTCCATAAGATACATTCTGCAATATGAAATAGTCCTGGATCAGAGGAGCGTTCTAAATTTTTATATGGTATCATGACAGATGAAGTTTAACAAATTAATGATTCTACACATGGAGACAGAGAGAGAGAGAGAGAGAGAGAGAGAGGATAACTTGAGGGAGCAAACACTTTTGGTGTTACAGTAATCGTACAAAGCAATTAGCCTACTAACCTCAATTCTTGGGCATGGTGCAGCCTGCAGCTTCCTTGCTGGAGATATGACAAGACCATCTACAAGTATGTCAATTCGTGCAGGAGGCCCCTCTATAAAAATAATAGCTTTGGAAAATGGAGCATGAAGGAGGAACTTTCCTTTCAAATGCGTCCATTGCTTATCAGAAGCCTGATTCCTGTGATTGAAGGAAAAAATAGTAAGGCAGTGGTTAATTGGCTCCTAAAAACATAATGTGTGAATGAAAGGGAACAGACAAAAGCAACATACTTACTTGGCAAGGCATACATATCTCTCACGACCATACTCTTGCACCCACAAAGTAGCACGAACTTCAGCATCATTGGCACACCCAAATAGTCTAACAGCAGAACTGATCTCATATTGAACCTTTGTCTGCACCCTGCCAGTGATTTCTTGCTGGATGCCATTCCAGTTGTGAAAACGTCCAGTTGCTGAGGCAAAGGAGCTGCCATTGAAGGGTTTTACATTCCCATATGCAGTGAACTCATGTCTGCAGATATTGCATCCTCTTCCTGACCAATGTTTTAACCCGTCTTCAAAGTGAGGATTCATAACTACAGTCCCCACTACACTTGGTGCCTTTACTTCCTTCAAAAGGAATAATCAATCAGAAAACATTTTGCTATACCGGTGCACTAAGTTCTTTTCTTATGGCACTGAGAACATAAATAAGTACACAAGATTAAACTGGCATAAAGAGGGGGAGGGGGAGGGAGACAGTTGAAAGTAAAATCTACTGCACTAGATTTCTTATTACTTAGGACTAAGTAAAGAACAGTAATTAGAATCTAGTTGCTGGCAGAAGAGATAGGGGCTTGACAATTTTTAATTATCTTCAACCAGACTTCAGAGAAATATAGAAGTGCATAACAAGACATTGACTCAAATTGTGAACCGTGGTTCGAAAAAAGCTATATCAAACATATAGGAACTCACTTTTGACTCTTTATGTCTGGAGCAGGTGATAGTAACAGAATCAATGATGAGGTCCACACCAGCAGGAGGGCCTTCCAGATAAAATACAACATGTTTTGGCATGTTTGCCAAAGAAAAGGAGCCTTCCAACTTCACCCACTTATCTTTTGAGGCTAACACACTGATACATCAAGTTCTATCATTAACTAAGGGTACCAGAAAGGGCTTAGGTTATTATAAACAATTTTGAGCATAGTACCTTCCAACAGGATTATAATGTGTCGACCCATCTGGATTTTGCAACCTAAGGGTTCCTTTGACTTCAACCTGTCCTTGAACACTTCCACTAACTCTAACAAAGGCACAAACTGCATAAGGAGCACCCACAGACACTCTATCTGTAATATCTTGTTCAAGGCCTTGCCAGAATTCTGTCCTCTTTGAAACAACAGCGTAGTTATCTCCTGAGTTCCCTCTTATACCATCAAGGAAACCAGACCATTCTGATGCCACATAAGCATGGCAGCAGATAGGATTCCAAGAATGAAGGCCTTTGGAAAAATCATAGTTTGAAATGATGTTTTCTGTTTTGCCACATAATGAAGATGCTGCACTCTCTGTTTTCTGAAGAAAATCTAGAGGTGTAAATTAATTATAACACAGAAAATATAATTCATCAAATTCACATAATATAATTAGCTGCCATTAAGCAAGGAAGACGTTTTCTGTAAGGTTAAATTAAATTTGATATGATCAAACTACGTCATACTTGCTGTGATCCTAACCATGGTGATAATGCAATAATACTACTAGTTCTGTAATAGATATAGTACATCTGCTGGATAATGAAATAAAATTGAATATGACACAGGCTTACGGCGAATAGTTTTAGCAGACAATAATTCTTCTTTATTAGGACTACTGAGCTATGTGTTGAAGGCACATGATGTCAATAAGAGTCTGATAAAAAATTGTAAGCAAGAGACCACGCACCAGGAGGATTACCTTGTAGCAGATGCTGACTGTATCTATAAGCAAGTCCACACCAGGAGGGGGACCTTCAAGGTAGAAAACTAAGCGTCTTGGTAGATTCTTTAAATCAAATGAACCTTCTATCTTTACCCAGCTTTCTTGTGAGGCCAAAACCCTAGCCAAACAGTTTATATTGATAAAACGATGCTGCTGATATTATATTACTAGATATTGAACAGTACTCTCTGGTTGAAATACCTTGCAATAGAAAGATAATCAGTCGAAGAACCATCATTCTCAAGTTTAAGAGTGGCCTGAACTCCAACAGGATCATGAAGTTCACCATGAACTCTGACGTAGGCAGCAAAAAAGTACTCCGTACCAGGGGCAACCTTTTTTGTTATGTCCTGCTCAAGCCCCTGCCAGCTCTGTGTCCGATGAGTAAGAACAGCGTAATTTGATCCTGAATGCGGACTTATACCATGATGATAGCCTGATACTTCAGTAGCAACAAATGCATCACAACTATTTGGTTGCCACGAATGAAGGCCTTCAGAGAAATCACTATTTGATAGAATGTTCTCCATGACAGTTCTGTCAGAAGCGCTGCTCTCCTAAGGCCAGAGTCATGACATTAGTCAGATAAGGTTAACATAACAATAGGGTATATAAAATAGACAGAACATTGACTCGAAAGGAACCAAATTTATTCAAAAAGCTTAAGAGGAAAGAAATCTTCTCCTAACAAGCGCCATTCCTCCACTCCCGTGTCCTACTAATCTCACTAGCACACCATGGGTAACAGTTCTTTTAACTTTCTAAACATCGACCGGCAATTAAATCAGCAAGTACCTACTACGCTCACGAAACTGCCAAACAGAACTGAATGGCTCAAGACCTACTGGAGGCAACAACGAAGGCAGCTCTGTCAACAATACCTTGGACATGGGATCACGCTGGGGAAGCGATGGAGACCTGGGATCATGCTGGGGACGCGATGGATCTGACTGCGGGAGCGCGTCGGCTGCGCGGCTACCGCGGCGACGGCGCCAGAGGGACGAGAGCCAACCGCAGCGCCTCCTCATCTCATCCGACAACAAAGCCCGTTCCACGCGGGCGGACCTAAAGCGGCCGCGAGCAGCTACCCGATGGCTGACTGGCCGCCAAGAAGTCAAAGCAGAGGAGGTGAAGGGAAGGAAAGGGAAGGGAAGGGAAAACGAAAGAACTGGTGCGTCAGGTAAGCGGTGGTTACCTCGCCCCCTTCCCTACCTACCTAACTCCTACCAGGTTCCGAGGTGGCGGCACGAGGAGGCAGCTTGGGACGGAAGGGAAGTATATGCCAACACAGCAGCAGGTGGCTGTTCGGCGCGGCGGCCACCGCCTCTGCGCTTGCTTGCGGAGCAGGGGAGAGCGCAACGCTGTCGTCCTCGTCTCCCGCTACGCAGGGAATTGGCGGCGCGCTCGACGGAGACGGAACCGAATCGGATGCGAAGAACGCCGCGTGGAGAGGAAGGAAGGAAGGAAGGAAGGAAGAGGCGATCCAACGCGACCCTGATTATCCCACCAGTCCCAGGCAGAACGACGAACGCCTCGTGGGCAGGGCACGGGCGGTGAGGATAAATGGCCAGATACGCACAGCACGGAAGAGAATAGCCGGTTACCTCTCTCACCGGAGAATGCTCGGCGGGTGAAATGGAGAAACGGCGGCGGAGGAGGAATCGAGGAGAAGCAGAGGAGGCACCCGTTCGTGCCTATGGATCGGACCGGTAGATCGCTTCCCCTGCGGGGAGTGGGAACGGAGGGACGGCCGCAGAGATGGTACTGTGCAAAATTAGTGGGATTCAAACGTGAAAATAGCTGGTAGGTTAAAAGACCACAGCACCCCTATTTCTTAGATGCTGTTTGGTTTGATTTGATGTAACGTAATCTAATTACAGCTGTTAATCAATTACGTTACTTTGCGTTTGTTTTACTTCTTTCGTAATCGGGTCCCTCTGTAATGGGACACAACACTACACCAAATCGTTACAGCTCCTAACCAGGCGGTGTCAGACTCAATCCACCTTCCTCCGCTCCAACTGCGAATGTTTCTCTTCGCTGACCCATCGATACCTTCCCTCGGCGGACTCGGCAACGGCGAAGGCATCTGCCTCCTCCCCTAGCGCTTCGCCTGCGGCGGGTCAACCGAATGGATCTTCGCGCCGTTGCTCCAGCTTGGAAAGCCCGGGTGGCCTTTGGGAGGGGATGACGCTCCTTTGCCCCAGCGGCGCTCCGCCGCCCGCATCGTCATCGGAGCAGGAGCAGTGGCTCCTTTGCTCTGCACGCCATCGGAGCAGTGGCTCCTTTGCTCTGCACGCCCGCATCATCCTGATCGTCGTCAACCGCGCTCCACGGCTCACCTTCTTCGCGAGGACTGGGAGCACATCCGTGCGGACCTTGGGTGTGCATTATGGTGGAGCTAAAGCAGAGGCCGTCGCGGTGCGTAGCAAGCGGCGGCAGAAGCCAAATACGCGAGAGATAAGAAAAATGTGTCTGGGTCGCCATGGAGGATGCGGCCATGTCTGCTGCGGCAAGATGACGCGTGCTGCATCCAAGATGGAGAGGAGCGAGCGCCGCTTGTTGCTCCTCGTGATAACCAGACTCCGCATCGGCGCGGACAAGCTAATGAGAACTCTGAATCGTCCCTCCCTCCTGCAGATTGAAGCAGTTACCGTTACATTCTCTGGACCAAACAAATCCTGTATTTTCTCATTCCCGTTACGATTACGACACCGTTTAGATTGAAATACTCAACCAAACAGCACCTTAGTGTCCAGACGAGCTCTCGGTAGAGACACAGCTACCGTCATTTAATGCACAACCCAATCTTTATCCTCGTGAAGCTTCTTCCCGACGCGTGCGGCCTGCTCATCTTCCTCGTTGCTTCCTTCTCACCATGGAGCCACTTCTCACCCGCATGCTAACCAGATGGAGTAGATACTCGATCCAGGAGTGTCCCGGTCTCTCTCGCTAGCTCTCCAAGAATCGAAGCTGTAGCTGAGCTGGGGCGAGGAGGGCCCGCGGTCGAACCGGCGTCCAGCAAGGGCGTCGGGGCGAAGAGGGGGTGTTGAGCCGAGGCGAGGAAGGGACCGAGATCCCTTGGAACCGCCGTCGAGCCAGTGGGAAGAAGCCCGTCCCCAGCCGGCGCCATGGAACCAAGGACAAAGAAGCTCAAACCGCCGCCATGGAACCGAGTCTGCCGTCGCCGTACTGGACAGCGGCGGAGCTGATTCCAAGATCTAAGGCGGTGCTGCATGAGGCCCCGAGGCCGAGCTCGCCGGCGGCGGCGGGCGCGTCTCTTCCTCGTGCCTGATCGATGGCCGCGTGTAGGAGCAGCCGCTCACAGACCATGGGGATGCGAGATGCATGGAGGGGGGAGAGGAGGAGGAAAGGATAAAGGCGCTGTCGCTGTCGGTGGGAGGCTAGGCTAGACACTAGAGGCTAAGGCGACACTTTGTAAAAAAATATGTTTGTCCTTTCATTATTTATTATATTATTTATTTGTTTTTGCATGTTTGATTTGTTCGGTAGAAAAAAATATAGCAGCATATAAAAAATTCAGCAATAATTAAATATATTTTAAATATAATTTAAGTAAAAAATTTGAATGTTTTGATAACATTTCAAATATACTTTTATAGAAATAGTAGTTATGTCCTTTTTTCATGATGTTCATTTTTTTTTGATTTTTCCATTTTTAAAGTCATTATAAAACCATGCTGCTAATAGTGTTAAAAATCGAGGCCAAATAGCACTTGCACTTTGAAAAAATAAAGTCAAATATCAAATATACATGTTAACCTAGATCGATGATATAATTGTCAAAAATAAAGCGTTTGGAGCTAAATTTAGCACCTGGTGCTTGAACTAAAGAAAGATTATTTTATAGATAGAGTAGGGAAGAGTGTAAGAGGCATTTTGTTTATTAAAAATGAGACCCATCTCTAAGTAATGCTCATAAAATTGTAGGTGCTATACATTAAAAGTGTTTTATACCAACCAAGCATTAGGTAAGGTGCATAGTGCTAATATAGTTTTGATCCCATCCTTAAATTTATTGCCGCACTTGACGTGCAACATCAGCTTAGACTATTTTCTTATTAAAAATTAGTTTAAATGTATAAAATTATATTTTTTCATTTTAAAATTATAAGTTTTTCTGGACTTAACAACTTTTCTCAAATTATAAGTCATTCTCACTTTCTAATACACTTTCTCTCTTCTCAATAATTCTGCATCTCTATCTATCTCTTACTCGTTTTTAGCTCATCTCACATTTTTCAATTTTTTTAATTTCCATACCCAACGCTAAAACGACTTATAAATTGGGACGAAGAGAGTAAGTCATATTCCAAACATCAATGATAAATCAATTATAATAAAGCACATAATTTTTATTTTTTTAAAAAACAAAATAAATGGTTAAAGTTAATATTAAAAATCAATAGAGATAACCATTTAGAAATAGAGGGAGTGACCTATAGTCGATGTATCATGCGACAACTAGTCCCCTATCCATGGAGATCAGATCTCTCCCGGCCATGAATCCTTCTAGCTACTAACTTCGTTCCGAAATATAAGTATTTTTAGATTCACTAAAGTCAAATTATTTTAATTTTTTACTTAATAATATTTAGAAAATTACTTGATTTTTAATATAAAATATACATTTTTTATGATTCATGATGAATCTAAACAATATAACTATTATACAATAAAATTTTATTAATTTTTCATTATTAATGGATCAAAGTGATAAAAAATGATTTTCACTAAAAATACTTGTATTTTGAAATGGAGAGTGTACCTTCAAGACAGGAGGCCCAAATTACGATGGAGATGTTTACCAATCGGTTGTTACCTTAGTGAGTAGGCGCGCCCTCCTGCTCCCGTCTGCGGTGGTTGATCGACCAGCAATTTGGATTCGACCTCTATCAGTGAGACCTAGCGCCACTGAAGAATTTTTCCGGTGTATATGAACTACTTTATCCATATAAGTGAGATCTACAGCAGAAAATTTTAACTATAGACTACTCCCAATATTATACACAACAATAGCTCTTGTGTGTAGTAGTGGATGATGAAAAAAAACTATTTTTTAATTCTTACAACCATCTCATAAACTTATGAGTATCTTTTGTTATGAACTCTTTATGCATTATCTCTATAATGTTTATTGCTATTAATACTAAATTTTTTATTCTCTATGCACTACTTTTACACTACATTGTAGTTGCTTTTATCATGTGCTACAGGTGTTCTTTAAGATGTGGTTGTATTTTTTATTGTCTGAAATTTTTATAAAAGTGGGTCCTGCTATGTACTATGATTATACTATCAATTAATAATTACTCTCTTGCAGTTTACTTGAAGTCCTACCTCTCACACAAAAACCAAAGAGAAATATCGAATGACACTGCTGCCCCTACTCTGACAAAGCACTAGCTAATATGGTATACTCCTAGTAGCAACTGTTAAAAATTCCTTGAGTGGAATATTATAGGTTTGTACCAAAGGTCATTAGACCATACCAAAAGGCTTCTACTCCTCTATAAATAGAGATTTATTGTATTCATAGGTGAGATGATGAGAAATGAGAAAAAGACCAGAAGATATACCTATGTTCATATGTTCATGTGTAGATATTAGAAAGGGAGTGATTTTATAAACATCTTTTCACGTCTCTTTCTTGGGATTAGGCACGGGAATTGATCCCGGTGGACTCATAGCGAAGATTATTCTTAACACCTTATCAGCGCCTTAAATTTTCTCTCATAAGATTAATTTTATATATGTGATGCCGAATTGATCTACTAATTTGCGAGGAACTATTGTGGATGATCCTTTCAAGGATACGATCGGCACCTATGTTAATTGATGGGTGGTTTTCATTATCATTCGGCTACCATTTTTCTATGTATCTTTTCGACATCAAGCTGCCATGGCAAATGATAGCCAAACTACCCTACGCGGTAGGCGTCGAAAAAAAATGCTATGTTACGGTATGTCGTTTCCGATGACCGCTTCCAGGCATATTTTGTGGATTATTTTGATTATTCCATGCACGAGCTGTTTTGCCTTCCTGTTTGTCTGTACGCATTCATGCGGCCAAAGAGCAACTTGTGCTGCATGCACACCTGAAGCATGACTCCTGGTCACGGAACCACGCCTGCACGGATCTGGGCTCCTGTACCTATCACCGTGTAATACATTTGAGCACGTATTGCTTGCATTAGAAGGGACAAGTCCGTCATAACCTGTAGTAGACGGATCTGATTCTGTGTCTGGCACCACAAGAACATACGCATTGCACAATTGCACTGCACCTTGCGCCGCTCAGCGCTCTTTCGCAGGAATGGCCACTACAAGCCCTTTGGTCTGCTGTGTGCATACGGTTTGACCCTTGGCTTTCCTTGTTTTTAATCCACGCATGAAAGAGTGGAAGTAGGATGGCCTGAGTGATATGCATGTGCAAGTCCCTAGGAAGTGGAACAATTTTGCATGTTAATAATATTATGGCCTTTAATCCAGTAGATTAAATGTTCATAATTTCCTGCGAGTATTATCTTTGAGCAACATGTGTGTATAAAACTGATATAACTTTGTCAATAGATAATTTTTTTGAATAAATACCTGAAGTATTTATCATTCCTAGTTGTATATTATAAATTTAGCCCTTAAGCTTGTGGCTATTTAGCAGTTTCAGCTATTTATAAAATTTGCACATATATTCCAGAAGATTATTATAAGGATATTATTTTGCATATAATTGTTTGAATGTTCCAGAAGAACATGTAAATGTGAGCATCTACAGTATGATCTAGAAATTGAATTTCTAGTTCTTTTATTTCCAGAATTGTGTGATTAAATTCACTTCCTTCAAAATCTCACATTATGTGTTTATTTTTCTTGCATTGCTTGTATGTGTATATTATTTATATAGGGTTTTATAATCCCAAAGTATTACCATAAGACCATTATAAATGCAAGAAACTCTATTAAAATGCTTGTAGAAATCTGGGAAAATAAAAATATATCTATGAACATAGATAAGACCGATCTTTAATTTTGATGTTCCCCTCATGCTTGAAATCAATTTACCAGAAGTAAATGTGAAAGAAAAGTGCATGAACACGCTGGAAATTGGATATCATATTGGACTCTTCTGAATAATTGCAATCAAGTTTTTACCTAGGCTTACAATATCTTATGGAATGTCACAAGACCTGAAGTCGATAAATATGGTATTTTTTTGCTGCTGAAATAGCATAATCTTGCCATCTATATAAAAAATATTTTTTTAGTCTTGAGGTGTGACAAAAAGGATGACATATATCCTTAAT
>BCLG01001503.1:84341-94399 GCA_001602295.1 Zoysia matrella | reverse complement strand
GATTTTGATGAGGCATGTACATATTGCAATATATTCTTGAAGAATTAGCATGTGATATTTTAGAGATACGGAGCTCAGGGGGAGAGCATCTGTAAATAATAATTTATCATATTTGATCTTGATGGTCACGAACTCTAAGATCTCGAAGATGTATCTTTTCGACGTTGTTGTACTCTTTTTTTTATTGAGTTTTTCTAAAGTTTTTCACATAAAGTTTTTAACGAGGCAACAAATATAATGCATTAAACGACAATCATATACTTTTTCTCCATATTTTTTCTGCTGGATTTTTTTAAGTTTTAACGAGGTATGAGTTGATCATGGTATTTGCCTAAAAGAGAGTGTTAATAATTTCTTTAGTGGAATATTATGGGTTCATACCAAAGTTCATTGGACCATACTAAGGGTCAAGGGACCATATCACAAGGCTTCTACTCGTCTATAAATAGAGATCTATTGTACTCATAGGTGAGATGATGAGAAATAAGAAAGAGACCGAAAGATCTATCTATATACGTATGTTCGTGTGTCAATATTTGAGATATTGAGAAGAGAGCGATTTTATAAACATTTTCTCACATCTTTATCTTGAGATTGGGCATAGGAATGGATCGCCGTGGATCCATAGCCAAGATTATTCTTAACAGCAACATCTTTATAAGACGAAAGTTGGACAAAGAATCGGGCAGTTCCCGAGCCCTTGCTGTGCCACGTCAACATCGATTATAACCGTCGGATGAATTTTAGGTTTGATCTGAGTCGTACGTTGATAACGTTAGGAGAGAGTTCTAGACTCTTCAGCTGCGGCCGCCGATGCTGCCTAACGCCCGCGCGGCCGCTGCCCGCGAAAGTCGAGAATCCCGTCTCGCCGGCTTCCCCTCCGGCGCGTGAGGCTGCACGCCTGCGCCTACTTCCGCTGCCGCCGCGATGCTGCCTTCGTAGAAAAATTCCGTCCCATCGGCTTCCTCTCCGGCGTGTGAGGCTGATTCGCCCACCCTCGAATGGTCTCCCTACCGAGCAGATCCACTCTCCGTGCTCCTCTGCGCCCACCGCGGCCGGGGTCCCCAACGGCGTCCTGAACGTCGTGCCTAGGTTCAGATCCATATGGCCGATGCCGCCATCGCTTCGCACACATGGTGACATGGACGTGGACAAGGTGAGCTTATAGGAAGGTGAGCTTTTAGGAGTCAGTGGAGGTCGGGTGCCTGAGCATGGAGACCGCGGCCAAGAGCAACCTCAAGCCCGTCCAGGGTTTAATATTTTGTTTAAACCGTTAAAATCGGGACGGTTTAACGAAAACCGCGAAAAGCAGAAAAATCGGTCAAAAACCGCTCTAAATCAAAAATTCAAAATTTGAACGGTTTCCTACAATAAACTGGTCCGTTTCATCGGTAAGCCGGCCGGTTTCACCCGTTTGCTACAGTACAAATTTCAAAATTTGAAACCTGCCGGTTTTACCGGTTTATCGACCGGTTTTACCGGTTTTCGGTATTCCGAATTTTTTCAATTTTTCAATTTTTTTTAAAATTTTTAAAACGAAAACCGGTTGGTTTGTAAAACTAGTCCGGACCGATTTCACGGAAAACCGCGAAAACCGACCGGTTTTGAGCGGTTTTGTGAACCCGGAGCCCGTGTGTCGTTCGAGATGGTGGCAAATCCCCTACAACGGCGACAAAAACATCTTGATACCTCAGAATTCTACAATGCTGGTCCATCGAAATGCTGGACATTAAACATGCGCGATCATTGCGTCGTATTGTCACTTTGTCAGGTTTCCTAACTTCATCTATCAGAATCTTTGATCAGTTGATGTTGTTCTTTGGAATCTACTCTGTTTCTATGTAGTTTTTTGGCACATTCACCGAGGCTTTGAAAGAATAGAAAATTGAGTCAGGTGCAGGGTTTTCAAAACCGTTTGAGCCGCGAAAACCACTCGAGAGCGGTTTAACGTAAATCGCAAAAACCGCGAAAACCGTTACAAAAACCGAACAAATACAAAAATCAAATTTTTGAGAGAAAACCGAATTTACCAAGCAGTTTTTACGGTTTACCGTTTTTTAATTTGAAATCAAATCAGCTTGAGCGGTTTTTCAACGGTTTTTCGGTAAACCGCTCGGTTTGAGCGGTTTTCGAATTTTCAAATTTTTTCAAATTTTTAAATTTTTTTTAAATTTTTAAAACGAAAACCGGTCAACCGTAAAAATCGAGTCGCAGCAGTTTGATACCGCGGTTTTCGAGCGATTTTGTGAACCATGGTCAGGTGACTCTGAGAAGGGTAGTGCAGATTAACATAAATTTCTATCAAGTGAAATCTCAAACTGACGATAAGATAGTTTCACTTATCATTGTTGCTACTTATATTTAGATATGCAAGATGATGCACTAGCGTCCCAGTATGCCACAAACGGGTTATTGACTCAACTTTAAAACCACATGGTTTACCAAAACTTAGGGCATGTACAACGGGGCGTGCGGAGCCGTCTGCGAGCCAAGGCCTCTCCGTCGCCTCGTGAGGCGATGGGAGATGGCTCGTGCTCCCATGGACAGGCGATGGCATAACTCGCGCTGTATTGCTCCTCGTCTTCTTGGGTCGTCGCCGAGCGGATCCCGCGCGGGGGTGCTCGCTGCGCGCGAAATCAGTTTGCTGCCTCGCGAAATGCGAACCCCTTCGTCCCCATCCTTGTGTCTTACAGCGCCCCGCTGCATTCTTTCGTCAGTCCGAGATGTCGTCTCGTCTACAAAGGGCGGCAGCGTCCGTCGTAGACAGCGTCTGTGGCGCAGAGCGCGGAGGGCGCGGCAGCAGGCTCAGGGCGCGGCGGCAGCGTCGGCTCCGTGGCAGCAGGCGCAGGGCGCGGCGGCGGCATCTGCTCTGCAGTAGCAAGCGCAGAGCGCGGCAGCGGCATCGGCTCCGCGGAATGGAATGCACGGCGGCGTTTGTGTGTCAGAGGTAGGAGCGGCGGCGTTTGTGTTTGTTGTGCTTAGAGGATTATTCTCACAGTTCGTTGAAATAGCTTCCTATTTGTTTCAATTTGCTTCCTGTTTCGTATTAGTAATGGATGACAATCTTTTCTTGCTGTTTCACTGATTCAACTGTGATAATCGATTCACTGGTTTAACTGAATCGTTTCACTGATTTAACTGAAATAACTTCATATTTTTTCCTTGATTGTATGCAGTGATCCTGAAATAACTATTTTGTTCATGGTTTTTGTGCAGGTGTGGACCATTCATGCCATTGAGTTTGGTTAACATGGACTAATGAACAAGCCGTGGAACTATTCCTATTTTGTGCCTTTTTTTCAAATAAAATCCTTGTCTACTTGAACTCTATCTGTATGTCTACTTGAACATGCTGTGCTGGAGAATTGTTAAATCATGTCCAGTATATTTTCTGGAGAATTTCAGTTCACACTGAGTTTTTATTATATGGATTAGAATATTGTTTTATGCCCTGTCATATGCCCTTTATCTGTTCCATGGTTTTCAATTCACAGCAGAGTATGACTGATTTTATGCTCTGTTTCCATTCTATGGATTACGGTATTGTTTTATGCCCTGTTTTATGTTACGTTTTGGGAAGGATGTAGAAGCGGATTACTGGTTTGTTGCCGCACAATGCTTGTTCTGGACAGGAGCATATTGATTAGTATATTGTTTTATGCCATGTTTTAATCAAAACGCTCTTGCCGATATATGCTGATATATGATCCCAGCGAGGGCTCTTGCTGTACAGTGCTTGAACTCGTCACAAGCAAGTTCGAACTTGTGTTTCACTTACAGAGCTAATGTGAAGTGACGTTTTTTATAATGTGAATGATGCAATTATATATAATATATCATTTACATTCATGATTATAAATAAATTTATATCATGTTCATCTAATTTTGTTTAATTTTAGTTTTCTATCAAATAGCAACACAATTGCACACAAAATGGTTTTCGTACTTGATTTTAACTACATGTAAAGCATTAAACACTATGTAGACAGAGAAATAGACACTTCATTTTATGAACTGTCTTTTACCTGTCTGCATGTTAGATTTTAGCATTTCACAGAGCCGTCTGTCCATTGTACATACCCTTAGGACATACTGTAGTATGAAGAGATTGCAACAATTAGATACTCCCTTTGACGTCGCTGTTGACTTTTAAATTTAACTCTAACCATTCGTTTTATTTAAATTTTTTTGATAAATTTCATATATTTTGATATAATTTGATTTATCATTAGAGTTATTTAATCACAACTTAAAATTTTACGTATTCAAACAAATTTTTTAATAAGATAAATGATCAAAGTTGATCTTAAAATTCAATGGCGATATCAATTAAAGAATAGAGAGAATATGTGATTGATGCAGCTGAGATTAATTGGTAAGATATCTATGTATCTCTCTAGTTTTTTTTTTTTTGCAGTACTAGCCTGAAAAACTGAACTTCATATTTCTTATGCATGTGCCTGCGTATTTCTGATTGTATTTTGTTTACTTATGTACGGGAGATTCTTCATCTTGAGGTGGGTAATAACGGCGCGGCAAGTGCCGCGTGTCTTTCTAGTAAAACCTCGTTTCGAGCGGTGACGCTGGCAAACACCCGAGACCGACACTGAGCACATTAATGAGGGGTGGAGGTAGTAGATGGAAATTTTCATTTAGATATACTCCCTCCATCTTTAACTCCATTCTAAAATAAGTGGCTTTTCAAATTTTTCAAGCATCTTTTTATCATTCATCTTATTCAAAAAATTTGTAAAAAATTAATTATTTTATTGTGAAATGATTCATTATTAGAAGTATTTTGAACTTGATTTATTTATTTTTGTATTTTCGTAAATTTTTTGAATAAGCCAAATAATCAAATGTTAATTTAAAAAAATCAAAAATATTACTTATTTTGATACAGAGGGAAGTACTTAGAAAATCGAAACCGTCAACTAAAATGGTAAATTTTTAAATCTCACAACTCAACTAAACCGAAATGGACGGAGTAGTAATCAATCAGATTGCTTTTAAAAAAAGCCCGTTTGGTCTGAAAAGTGACACAAGAAAGAAAAATGACAAATGCGGCTGGCAGCTTCATTTCTCGTTCCCTCTTTTAAAGTTTACATTTTTCAGAATTAAATATTATTTTTATTTCTCAATATATATTTTACTATTTCTAATACATCTGTTATTTATTTATTTATTCTAAATACTATATTTTTTTCATTTCTCCTTAATTTTCATACTCTGAGCTTCCTATATTAATGTTGCAACGAACTAGTGGCGGGCAAGAACCGCTAATTAAAGGCCTTTTTGTTTCACCGTTGGCTTTTACATATGAAAAGCTGAAAACTGTAAAGCTAAAACAAACAAGTCTTAAAAAACTCATTTTTAAAATGCTGAAAAGCTATCTTTTGTAGAAATGAACTAAAAGCTGAAAAGCTTACTAAAGACTGCTTTTCTAACTTTTGGCGTGAAAAAAACTAAATGTATATTACAAAAGCCAATATCTAAATTTTGTCAGCTAGCTTTTCAACTGGCTACCAGCCAGTTTTTTTAAAAGCTCAAAAGCTTCCGCTCAAAGAAAGAGGGTCTAAGTCTAGCACTTAGCCACGTGTTCTCAATTTCAAAAAAAAACTTAATTTTTAACAAATAGGATCTTAAAAGTTAGTTGATGGCACCAGGATATTCATTTATCTCCTCTTTTCACTAAAACTTACAATTTTTTTAGATAATGAATAATATGTTTTAGTTATCGTAAGAGATTACAGCCAATTAATTAAAACCTGTAATAACAAAGTTCGATTGAGTTTTACGAGAATCAATTCTTAATCTTATTGTATACAACAAGTTAATTGTCATATGCTACACAACTCAACTAATTATTTTATTACTATGACCAAAGAGTAATATAAATATTTACTCCCTTCAATTTTAAAATATTGATACCGTTTGTCTTTTTAACATAGGGTTAGATCATTCATCGCTTCACTTGGCTGCCAGTCACCTCCACCCTGCCTTGCTGCCAGCACCATCTTGTTTATCGCCCCGTCTACCAGTCGCGTCCCCCATCCACTGCCATGCCCGGCTGTTATCCGCCTCCACCCTGCCTACGGCTAAAAATGGTATGAAAATTTTTCGTTCCGACCGCATTTTATTTATCGTTTTTTCTATCATTTTCGGATAGGCAGAGAAAAATAAAAAGGGTAATGAAAATGGTATGCCCTTTTTTCCAACCGTTGCAGCGGAATTCCTATTTCTAGCAGAATTTATCCATTTTTTTACCGTTTTCCCAAATACAGAAATGAGATCTCATTTGAACATATTTTATGAAAAATAAAAATTAAAAGTTATGAACCAAAAACCTCTTATTAACATATATTATTGAGTTGTATGCTGTGAATTTAATTGCAACTTATATTATATATATTGTTAGACTTTACCATATAGTAAATGTTCGATATTTATTTTATTTTATTCATATTTTCGACATCTTTTTGATTATCGACCGTTTTGTTTTGTTTCTGAAATCTATATTTATCCGTTTGTTTCCGTTTTTGGTTTTTCCGTTTTCGTTTCCATTCGGTGTTGTAAATATGAAAGTGAAAATAATTGAAGTGTTTTTCGACCGTTTTTTTTTTTGTCTGTTTTCAGCCCTAATCCCGCCCCTCATCCGTCGACCACAGCAGCCGCCGCTCACACCGAGACCTTGCCGTAGAGCTAGAGGAGTTTTATGGCGGCAGCGACATTGTCAGCTGGACACGTGGAATTGAGAGCAGCAAAAATAAATAGAAAATAAAATTAAGGAAAAGAGAAAAATATTAATTGCCAACGATATCTTATACTCCCTCTATTCCAAAATATAAATATTTTTAGGTTTAGTCAAAATCAAACTTTAATTACTCTGACCACTAATAATGTAGAATTAATAAAGTTTGATCATATAAAAATTATATTTTTTAGATTCAGCATGAAATAAGCTTTCATAAAAAGTATATTTTTATATTAGAAACTATGTAATTTTTTAGATATTATTAGTAATAGTTAGAAGAATTTGACTTTATCCAAACCTAAACATATTTATATTTTGAAACAAATGGAGTATCATTTTGATAAGATTAATCTTATCTTTAAGTGTGTGTTAAATTGTCCAAGCATCTTTTCAAAAAGAGCAAAATGCACCACAGGTCTCTAAACTATTAAAGTGTGATCATTTAGGTCCTTTAACTTTTAAAGTGGCCATCTAGGTCTCTAAACTATTTAAATATAGTCATCTAAGTCCTAAACTCTTAAAGTGGCCATCAAGGCCCCTAAACTAACTACAACCTCTGTCTCATAAAAAGTTTATTCCTAAGTTTGGTTAACTGTGTTTCTTTCTTCTCTTTGACTAAAAATTTATATAAATTTGATAAACTTTAATAACATAAAATTTATATCTTTAAATTCACAATAAAAAAATTAGAATATGTAATTTATGTGTTCATAAAGTTTACCAGATTTTAAAAAATCATTGGTCAAAGAGAAGAACAAAGTACAGTCAAACAAACCTAGAAATAGACTTTTTATGGGACGGAGGGAGTAAAAGATATTTGTTCAGGTCCACACCCCTTCATCAGCGGGAAGTATCTGACACAACCATGCTAGCGTGGACGATGAGTCATGTGCATCAGTTATTGGCTTTACAAATTGATAGAAAAAAACCATCGGCTATGTCATATTCCTACAATTCTATTACCATACAAGCAAGCTGTGAGGAACCGTCCAAGTTGAGTTCTAATTAATCAAATTAGCTTAATATTCAAACCGAACTCAAGCTCTATTCAACTAACGAGAAATCAACCCCGGTAGTCCTCCGATATGCTTTCCAAACGCTGCCCAGGACAATAGCATATCGATATTCAACGTTGCACACATCACATAGGGATCTCACATACATATATAAGTTATTACAAACCTTAAATAGAAGATTATAACTGGAACAAGAATGAGAGCAGCAGGGTTGAAGTGTTAGCTCTCAAACTCCCTAGGACACAATTAAACAAAGTACTAAGTTTTTATTTAGGTTCTAACATGATGGTGAGTACTACGAGCGGAAAACATTTTAAAATAAACAGAAAGACAGTGTGCTCAGCCCACGAACACCACCGTCACACAAAGGAAGAACACAGACTACTCATCCCCTTCGCCAGCATCAGCAGGGATGAACTAGCCAAAACCAATTCATCCTCACCTGCAAAAAAAACTTCAACGTTGCAAACGTGAGTACGAATGTACTTAGCAAGACTTACTTGTGGGACATACATCCCGGCTCCAAGGATCATGAATGATGCATTAGCAAGGATAATAATGTAATAAGTCTTAATTGCGGAAAAGCAGTAGATATTAATAATTTTAAAGCGAAGCATAAAGTAAAGACTCATGGGCAACTAATTACTAAACCCAAGCAATTAAACAATTATGCAAAAACGTAATAAGAGATGTGTCAACAATACATCTCCAATATATTCCACAACCTTACTATCAGTGATTAAAGAAGTGAAGTTGTTAACTACGATGAAAATCAATGGACACCAAGCTTGGTCATAACCGAGACCGCGGCGATTCGAACCGATTATACACCCTGCAGAGGAGTTCAACTGTACCCACATGACTTGAGGACCATCCGGCTTATGCAACTCGTGACATCGCATAAGAGGGTACTCACGTCAACCTTTCTCTCGTCCATTCTCGAACGGTTGGACAATCAACATGTCAAACAGGACCGGTCCCATGTCTCGTGGGAGCCCAGCGGTCACTCGTGCGTGCTAGTCAAGACATGCCGTCATGCGCCAAACGTTGGTATGCAAATGAGATATTCGGCTTGTCTTACTATTATATTCGACATGTGGTATGAACGAAAAGTGCTTAGGCCAATAATTAACAACGGCCGGTCTTTAACCGACACAGACAGGGCTACCGCACACAGGACTCCTTTTCTGCTGCCAACCTATACTTCCCTGTCCGGTCTCCAATTCATCATCCTCAAGTTTAGATCACCCATATGAGTAACAAGTTAAATAAAGATCCTATACCTGCGAAAAGGTATAGGATCTAAGAACTACCAACCCAATCTATAAACATAAGACTCCAAGAGGGGGTAATAATCAGATTTCAACATAGCCACACTTATCCTATTGCCCGACAAATGCAATAATAAAACACTAATTCATTTCATAATTTATATAAAATAGGGATAAACATGCATGATACTTGCCTTGCGATGTTGAAGTCTCCTCAGCAAAACTACCCAGAGGTGCTTCACCCTCTGGAGCACCCACGTCACCCTCGAGTACGTTGTTCACTGAACAATGAAACAACGACAATAAGAATATGCATGCTATGCAATGCCATGACAAAAACAAACAGCAAAACAATTTTAATTGCAACATTTTCTATTACTAGAGGGAGTAGATACTACATTTTTAGATAGTTAATCATTTTAAACTAGTAGGATAAAATATCAATAGCGTTTAATTAACTACCTTAGGTACAATAACCAAAATTAGTAAAAATAGTTAATTACTAAAGCAACTCATTTAATTTGGTTAGACAAACTAATTTAATATTACTCTTGGACTCTAACCAATTTTAATAGGTCAAGGTTCAGTAAATATAATTTAGAACAAAATTTCGTTAATTATTAGCAAATATTTTAATTACTATAAATTAATTACTAGAAAACAGAGATAAATTAATTATAAATATAATTACTAAATAAATTGGCCTAAGACATTTTTATAATGTTCTTTAATATCCTAAGGGACAATTACGCAAATGTTTAATAATTTAAAGTGCACACATAATTAATTAAGAATTAAACATGCATTAACCAATTTCTGTAATTAATCATTATTAAAACAATTAATTATTTTTGTTTATTATTTTTAATAAATATTCTATAAATTTAGAAGTCTAACAAAATTAGTTTCATATTTTTCCGAGCTAATATGAATTTACTGTGAATTTTACAAATTTTATCGAATTTCTACGCAATAGTAAAAAAAATTTCAGAATGGATAAAGAATCCGGGCCCACAG
>BCLG01001503.1:61829-84308 GCA_001602295.1 Zoysia matrella | reverse complement strand
GGCCATGGCGCCTCGTCGGAGGCGACGGCCGACAGCTTGCCCCTAGGTTTGCGCGCTCGGTTGGGCGGCCCGAGGAGTTGCCGCTTCGAGAGAAACCCGGAGGAGGGGTCGTCGCGGGCGGGTGCTCACCGGAACGGGGTCGACGGCGGCGGGCGGCACGGAGGAGGCTCCGGCGAGGTCGCGACGACTCTCCGATGAACGAAACTTGAAGCGGTTTCTTCGTAGAGCTTCACGGTGCCGAGGAGAAGGCTGGCACGGGTGAAGATGGCGTCGAAAATGGCCATAGCTACCTTGTCACCGGCGAGGTCCTACGGCTCCAACGAACTGTAGCGAAGGAGCTTCAAATTTCCTGCAGAAAACCACGAAATTGGTTGAAGCTTCGACATAAAAGGTGCGCCAACTCCTAAGGAAGAAGGATCCGAGAGGAAACAAGAGGAAACCAGCTAGAGCACGTCAGATTTCACGAAGAGCGGCCGGCTGCACCGAAAGCTCGGGTTTTGGGGAAACTTGGAAATCCGGCAAACTCCGTGCAGGTAAGGGGAGGAGGAGAGGGGAGGAAGCTCGGGGATGGAGTGGCGCACGAGCTCGTGGAGGAAGGAGAGCTGAGAGATGGTCGGCAGTGGCTTGGCGACGGTGTTCCCTTGGCGTTCGTCGCTGTCCAGCCGCATACAAGCGAGAGAGGAAGAGTGAGAACGCCGGGAGGGAGTGAGAGAGCAGAGGGAGATAGGGCGCGAGGGGGAAACACCTGGAGAGCAACGTGTCAGCCGCGCGACGCGGCCTCCTGCATGCGCGCTGTCCGCGAGCGGCTGGGGAAGGAAGGAAGGTGCAGCCGACAGGCGGGGTCCGCGGCTTTTTTCAATTTTTTTTGATATTTTTCCGAATTCCAGCGACAGCTTCTGTTTTTGCAGCAAAAACTCAACTTCCCGAGTTCCGATGAATTTGAAACTTTGTGGAGTTGAAGAAATTTTGTGAGGAACAACTTTCATTTTTCGAGCATCTTCAAATTCATAGCGGATTTAATTCTAGGAAAATCGAAAGGCAGATGACTGATTTTGAGGAAATAAAATAATTTGTGATTTACATTTTTGGTTTTAAATTTTTACAAAATTTTTTTTATACTTTCTGAACCTTGTGACCATTGATAAATAAGAATTGTTTTAGATATTACTTTGAATTTTCTTGAGCTTGCTTTCTTTGAAATTTTTTAAAATTCACATCAAATTTGAATTTCTATTGACTTCGGTTATTTGAATTCTAGTTCAAATTTGAATTCATGACTCGAGAGACGAGGGATGTTACACAAGCCATAGTGTGTGGCGGAGGGAAGCTCGCATATGGTGCATATATACTGTAACACTTCGTGTTTCTGAATATTATTTGCGATTTCATATACTTAAGTGATTAGAAATGTTTTCAAATTTGTAAAATTCGTAAAAAAAATCATCTTAGCTCAAAAAATTATGTAATAAATTTTATTAGGATCTTCGTAACTAGAAAAATATTCGGAAGCTAACAAATTTTCATTTCATGCATAAAAATTAATTTACATAATTCATATCACACAATAAATCATTAATGCTTTATAATTATTCCTTGGCACGATAAAATATTAAAAAGTTTACTTTTCTGTTTATTTAGTCAAAATTTTTGTTTTATAAAAATTGTATATTTAATTTTATTAAAAATAATTTTGTAAATGTTTTATTTTGTTTAAATAGCATTTAATTCATTATAAATCTAATTGATTTAAATAAATCCCGAAAATTTCTCAAAAATTCCTTTATAACCTTTCTGATTTTATGAACAACTAAAATTATATTTTATGTTTTTAAAAACTATTTTAAAGAATTTTTGCAACTAAATTTGTGTCTTTTGAAAATGAAAAGTTGTCATCGCATGTGATTTTATTTAAAGTTAAATACCATTATAATTTCTTCTTTTGCATATCATTCGTGTTAGGACCCAACCTATCCGAAGAGGAGCGTGGAGTGTTTCCTTTGGCAAAGGAAGCTAACTGTGAGCAAGCTCTAGGCAAGCCCCGGTGCATTAACCTTGTTTTAACTATTTTATATTTTATCACTATATAGTATATGAATTTTGCACTGTGCATTAAGTTTTTAGGAGTTGATTGAAAACATAGCTTGCATGATAGCACCTTTTCTTGGTTAATGGTATTTGGTTTGGGTACCTCGATGTAGAGCTAGGCTTATTATTGTAGTTACGGTAGAAGTCGAGTGATTGACCATTCACTCGCGAGCTATAGGTGGTTACCTTGAGTTTGAGAATATGACAGAAAATGATGAGCATGGCTTAGTTTATCACAAGAAATGATAAACTAAGACCGGACAGGGAAGTAGGTTGTAACACGGCATATCTCCATTGCGGATGCATGGCCAATATGTTGTAGCCCTGTCTATGTCGGTTAAGGACCGTACTGTTGTCAGTCCTATTGAGCAAGTTTGAACAATATTGATTACATACTAGCTATATGGGCCCCAAGAAACTGATGTAGCCTAATGTGCGTAGTGACTGGACGTAACCGAACCTCTCTTCTGGAGATGATTAGAAGGAAGAGCTTTGAGGCTAACCATGGATAGACCCGGTGAGATTATCGTATGGAGGACCACTGCTCAGAAGAGGTGAGCATCGGACCGGTACTATGTATCATTAGTGTGAAAGGTTGCCACGTACGACTTTCTGGAGGTACGTACGTGTCGTGTAATTAGGTTTCTCCAGTTGGATGTAAATCGATTTGAATCGCTGCCCCTCACAGTAACGAGTACCACTTGTTTCAGTGTGCCATATCGTAGTTAAGAAGTGAAATAACGGTGAAATGAGAAAGTATTCTAGTTTGTTGGTTATGTTACTATAAATTATTTAGCAACCATGATTGTAGTAGTTGATAGTGTAAATTAAATTTATTTTCCTTGCAACTAATTTACTGCTAAAACTTAAAAGTAAGGATCCACTGTTAGCGCTGGTTTTTGCAAACAGCTATCCCATGTGAGTCAGCCTTGTCATATCTTTTGGAGTCGGCTGTAGTTAGCCATGTTGACGGGTAAGACTTGCTGAGCATTCTAATGCTCAGGGCGTGGCTCTTTGTGGTTTTGTTTTGCAGGTGACCTTTCTTTCTCTCTCCTCTGGACCAACCAACAGCCCGAAGGTGGCTATGTCCGTTGGGAGCATTGCTCGTCGCGCTGAGCTTCTTGTGTGTCGCTAGAAGATGCATCGTATGGGTTCGATGTCATCTTGTGCCTAGCACATAGGAGATCCTAGTAGTCTTTTAAATAAAGTGAACGTTTTCGTGCTTATAAAAACTCTGGTTTGTAACTTAAACAACCGTTTGTTTTATATTTTATCGTGCTTAAGTTATACTGTTGGTCCTCTCTTCGTCGAGTGACACCATACTGTTGGTCCTCTCTTCGTCGAGTGACACCTGATAAGATCCTATGGTCGATGGATCGTCTCTTTCGAGAGGCGGTCTGTCACATATACAATACTCCCCGTTCCAAATTATAAGTCATTCTGGACTTAACAACTTTTTCCAAATTATAAGTCATTCTCACTTCTCCGTACACTTTTTCTCTTCCGATAATACTCTATTTCTTTCTCTTTTCTTCTCGTTTTCAGCGCATTTTACTTTTTCCATTTTTTTAATTCTCGTGCCCAGCTCCAAAATGATTTATAAATCGGGATGGAGGGAGTAATTTATTAACGCCAATGTTTTCACCATATTACTCACCGTTAAAGATGATAATTGGTAAATTATCTGCGGATAGTGCCTTGGTGTACCATATCCACAAGCTGAATTTTGTGATCGTGCCTGATATCTGTCATGGGCATGAAACACTACCTACACCGGCTATCCTCGAATACCCGATTCCCGAGCCTACCCGTCGGGACATTTGGTGAGGTGGGGCCAGACAGCGATGAGAGGTAACAAGGGCCGTGGTAGCATGAGTGAGGTGGCCAGCTTGAGCTCACAGGAGATGCATCGTCGCGAGTTCTCAGGGGATGCAGCCGACAAGAGCTCGTGGTGGAGGCGGCTAGCACGAGTGGATCTGACCGGCGGTTTGGGGAGGTGGATCTGGATATCGTGACTCACCGTCCATATTGGTATGGTTGTATCGGATTTTTTTCACTGACGACGAAAAGGTATGGACCTGAACATATACCTTTTCGTTTGTTTAGAGATCTAGATTGTTAACTTAAGAGTTAACGGACCTAGATGATCAAACCTAAATAGTTTATAAGCTAAATGGTCACTTTAAGAGTCCAAGGATCTATATAACCATACTCAAATAGTTTAAAGAGCTACAGTGCATTTCACTCTTTAAAAAAATAAAAACTAGCTTCCGAGTGGCGGCGACGCATCGATCCTTCTTTTCCTCGCTATCGCTGCTGCTGAGGCTGGCGGCCGGGCCGGCCGCACGTGGTAGCCTCACCGTGAGCAAGGCGGAGTGCGACGGATACCTCTGGCTCAAGATGCTTCCCGACGTGCCCGTGGGGGAGACGGCAGATTCGTTCCCACCTTTTCGCAGCTTCCCTCCCCCACGCCGGTCGCCCGCCCGCGAGGTGCTCGACGTAATGCAGCGGCATCGACGGCGTCCCTTTTTTTATAACCCCCCCCCCCCCCCCCCCCCCCCCCAAAAAAAAACGCGGGACGGAGAGCTAGTTTATGAGTGAAGAATCCTGTGCCTTGCCGAGTTTCACCCGCTGGTAAGGTCCTGCCCCTGAACGCTCTCGCTCCCTGCGTTCATCCTATATTCTTGCTAAGGAAATAGACATTGCAGTTCATGGAATCGCGTTGTGGCAAGGGCCGTACGATGTGGCCTTGTGGGTTGCAGTAGATTTTACTTGCGTTCTTCTTATTTCTTAGGATTTGGATCCGTTGGTGGCTGCTACAATTTGTCTTCCTTCTGTCCTATTGCAGTGTATCCGTAAGCTGTAGCAGTAAGGATGTGCCGCAGCAAGACCGTGCAGAAGTGGAACAGTATGCTAAGTTAGTCCCTTGAGCTTTTCTTGTTTTGTATGTGGGGCAGGCGAAAGTTTTAAATAAAAACGGAAACATCATCATAAGAAAATAGAACTGGTCAGCATTATCTTCTTTTCCCCCCTATTATAGTCAACCAAATGCCTTCTTTTCATGATGCACATATACAAGCAATGCCATAAACTTGCAGTACCGGTTTACAGAATAAATGCTTGGAAAAAGGACACTTTCTTAGCTGCATCGATTATATATGAACCATAAGTTCAGGTAATGACCATAATCACCAATATGTCACTATAAATATATATGACAAATTATCTATATGGGGGTGCATTTTTTAACTTCAAATGTTAAGTTTGAAATATTATCTGCAACGATCATAATTACTAATTGTTTTACCTAATAGGCTAAGAGCTTCCATATTTCAATCTTGGTTCTATATCCTTTTTCTTTATTTTGAGTGAGATATTCAATAAATCGAATAACCTAAAATGAAATGAAAAATACCATAGTGAATAATGATTTCATTCTTCGATGACTAAATAAGTTTCCGTTTGAAGCTTATTGGCATCTCCTTCAAGTACAAAGCAAGAACTCCTCTGTATCAAAGATGAGCTTCAGGTCTATTGATCAGTTGCTTCGGAGGAATAGCAAGACCAAGATTTCTCGTAATATTGTTGAGGATGTCCATGATCAGAAGGAAGAACAGTATGTGCAATCCCTGAGGGAGTTACTTCTAGCAAGCAACCAGCTCCCTGAGAAGTTTGATGACTACCATCTCCTTCTAAGGTTTGATCATTTTATTTAGAGTAAATTTCACAAAACTGCAGGTTGTTTATGAATATTATCACAAAACTACAGGTTTAAACAACAGTTTCAGAAAACTACAGATTTGCTACAGTAAATTTCAGACACATTGCATAAAATCTGTAGTTTTGTGATAATTCGAGTATAAAATATGTAGTTTTGTGATAAATTAGATACAAAATCTGTAGTTTTATGATAAAATTGATCCAAAATCTGTAGTTTTATGAAATTATAATCTGTAGTTTATAATAATTTTGATAAAATACCTATAGTTTTGTGAAATTTACTCTTTTATTTATTATATTGAATACTACGTTATAAAATATCAGACTGGATTTATCTTCCCAAATAATTGTGTAGACGTATTTTACATTTTAGTAGTCGCAGGTGCTAGTTTTCTTCCTTTTTTGCATTGAAGACAGTCTTGACCTCTTTACCTCTCTCCATTGTGCAGGTTCCTCAGAATGAGAGGCTTCAATATTCCAAAGGCAAAAGAGATGTTCCTGAGTATGTTAAAATGGCGTGAAGATTGTTCAGTTGATGCCATTGCAAATGTATGTGGTGGTTATTGTGTTTAATATTTTTTTCGAATGATTTTCATTCATTAAGGAATCTATGCTTGTATTTCCTTCAAATTTTGCCACGTCATTCCTTTTAGACTTAATAACTCAAATTGTAGAATGCAATGAGAATATGGAGTCTTATTAATGTACCTTGTTTATATGTTTCAGGATTTTAAATTCGAGGAGTATGATGCTGTGAAGAGATGCTATCCTCATGGATTTCATGGAGTTGATAGATTTGGCAGGCCTCTATATATTGAACGGATTGGCGTGGTGGATCTCAATAAGCTCTTGCAAGTGACTACTATTGATCGCTTTATAAAGTATCATATAGCAGAACAGGAGAAAACTGTATCTGTGAGATATCCTGCTTGCTCACTTGCGGCTAAGAAGCACATAGCCTCTACAACAGCCATATTGGATGTGAAAGGATTGGTGTGTGATCTCTATATGGATGTTTTTTCTTCCTTTTAAGTGCTTTATATTATTTCCTTTGTTTTATGGAAGAAAATAGTAACCTTGGTGGTCAAATATTTTTCACTCCCTAAAACTGAGAATCAAGTTTCATCTTGGTAGGTTTACAAGTTGATGTGCCGTATGATTGCCATGGGCCTTGTTCATTTAAGAAAACCTTGCTGTATCAAATAGCAATTAAATTACAATCCAGTGCTAAAATATACATTCCAAATACATGAAACAAAAAAAAATTAACACATTTACGGACAACTATCAAACATTTCATCTGCTACTTTTAAGGTTCCCTGTTGCTTATAAGTTAAAGCCTCTGACTGTATGTCAAGATCATTTATTTTATCTTGGCTCCCTTTATTCAGGGAATGAACAACTTCTCAAAATCTGCAAGAGAGATGTTCATAGAGATCCAAAAGATTGATAGCAATTACTATCCTGAGGTTTGTCTTGTAATCTTGTAAATGTCTGGGCCTGAACACACAATGTGGATGTTACACTTTCCACAATCTGCTTGTATGCATTGTGCTTTTGCTGCAGACATTAAACCAACTTTATATAATCAATGCTGGATCTGGATTTAGAGCATTGTGGAAAGTATTGAAAGCATTCATGGAGGCAAGAACTTTAGCAAAGATTCAGGTATTGGTTGTTTTCTTATGCATTTGTTTGACAAAACTGAGTTAATGGTATGCTTACATCTATGTAATTGGAAGGTTCTGGGAACAAATTACCTTAACACAGTATTAGAAGCTGTTGACCCAAGGTAAAATACATAAAGTCCTATGCAAGTTTTGCATCTTTAGCTTCTTGAATAATTGCTCCTTGGTGCAGCAATCTACCAGACTTTTTAGGTGGGACGTGTACATGTTCTGCAACAGGAGGATGCTTGCTTCAAGATAAAGGACCCTGGACTGACAAGGAAATGGTTCGTGCTTCTAAGGTGAGGTATGATGCTGTTTTCTGGAAATCGCCTGAAATTTGGCCGGAAGCTTAAATTTTCATAAATTGATTCTTGAAGCATACTTGCAACTTTAGGAAGTATTCGTTCAGAAGTCATTCAATGGACTGAATGCTACAGTTGCATGTGGAAACTTCACAGATTCCCAGGTATTAAGATGCATATAGTTCACATTAATCTTAGCACTTTTTTTTAGAACCATTACTCTTAGCATTTTGGTTTGTGGTTAACCCTATATCAGCGTTATCAGTGTTAAGCTTTGCCAGTCAAGATTTACAGTTTATATTCTCTATTGAGTTTTTTTATTATAGAAATAGATCGCTCGGCCTTGGAGGTCTATTCTCACATTTAATAGTGCTTTTCCTCTTGTAAATTTATTGTAGTTTTTCTTGGGTCACCTCTTTGTTGTGCTTTCCCTTTATTTAACTCTTGAACACCCCCCCCCCCCCCCCCCCCGGGCTTCCCAATCTCATATGAGCTCTATTTTATTGTGACAACTGATTTTCTTTCCTGGAGAAAAAGATAATTATCGCATGTTTCCCTTGTGCCCTTATTGTGTCTACCTGATTTATCTTTTCCCTTTCTTTCTGCCGTAAGTGCCGTGCAACACAATAACTTGCCATTTTGGCACTTTCATCTTATCTCTTGTTCTCCCTAATTACCTTCGGAAGGAGCCATTATGGATTCTTGGCATTCTATCTGCAGGAGCCTTCTTCAAGTCAAGTAGATTCCATTTCTCGTAGGAAAAGAACTCTTGGCATGTTGTTAAAGGATAACCAGGTCTATTATGTCATTTTAAATTTTAAAAGTTTGTTTCAATTCTTGTATACTCTAGTTAACAAACATAAAAAAGCATGTAGCTTAAGATAGCATGTAAAAGAATATTTAAAGAGTTGGCTCTGAATATAAGGTACAATGGACTATGCAACGCATGTCTCATTAGATACTACAAATAATCACATTAATATTATGACAGGCTGGTACTGATACTAGTGAAAATATGCTGCAGAATCTAGTCAATGAACAAATCTCAGAGAAGGTCCGAGAACTTGAAGAATGCGCTGCTCAAACTAAGGAGGTGAGCATATCCACTCAAATTAAGGAATTGCAACCTAAATTACATACTCTGTCACAAATTATATACCATTAGTTTTCCCAAATTATAAATCATTCTCACTTCTCAATACAACTTTCTTTTTCTCAATACTTCTCCATCTCTATCGTTCTCCTCGTTTTCTTTATATCTCACCTTTTCCAGCTAGTTCCTGTGCTCAGACCCGGAACAACATAAAATTTGGGACGGATGGAATACATAGCAACTGAATGATTCTCTTTTTACATTCAGAGCCTGCAGACATTAATTTGTAAGCAAGAAGAACTTGCAAGCCATATTGAACAGCTCAGGAAAATCCTTAGGTAAGAATGAAATCCATGATTTTGTTTCTTTGATTAGAGAGCAACCTCACAAAAACGATGATGTATCCAAAATAAATTTCTGTCAACACAGGGATAGTACGAATCCAGATACAAGGGGCTAGCACACAAAACTCGAAGTGAAATCATCCTTCCAGAAGCAAGGAGGGAGAAAAGTATAGATTATTTTCAGCGATGATCCTATAACCCCTATCAACTGGTATAACAATACGTTGTGAATGCCATGGTACACCACAATGGTTTTACAATGCTGTATACTTTGTACAAAGAGCTGTTTATTGATGCCTCCAAAATGGAGAAGTGAAATATCCTGTTAAATCCATCCATGTAATACCATGCATCCCACTTTCATCAGTAAAATAATGCAAAGATCACTAAATCACTGGACCACTTTTGAGGCTTCGTTGGACATTGTGTAGTCATTGTCAAAATTTACAAATAGTAAAGAATTCTATAAAAAAGTATGGTTTATCAAAAGGAATAAGGCCACTTCAAATTTACTGTTCTACTAGGAGGCTGTCTGTGGCTTGCCACGGCAGAAATCAGACCAACACTGGTGGCGAAGCTCTTCCTTACTACAGAACATCGATAATTATAATATTTACATCCACTTTAAAATATAAGCATTTTTAAATTTAAGATAAAGTTTAACTTTTATCAATAATATTTAGAAAATTACATAATTTTTAATATAAAAAATAATTTTTATGAAAATTTATTTAATGATGAATAAAAATATATAATTTTTATATGATAAAATATTATTAATTATATATTATAAGTGATCAAATGATAAAAATTTGATTTTGCTTAAACTTAAAAATGTTTATATTTTAGAATAGAAGGAATATATTCTAGAACATCCATAATTATGACATAGTAAACAAAAGTCTTGTAAAGGTGAGCATGAGGTGCAGCACATCGAGAATGGAGCGCTTTTAACGCAAGCCCCTGGTCGTTCTCGCTCTCGCGCTGAGGACGTCTCGCTTCGTTTGCCGAGAGATGGCTCGATCTGGCCCATCAACGAGTTGCAAGGTTGCGCCTCACCGTTGTTGGTCAACGCAGTCGAGGTCAGCCGCCACAGACTCGCCTTCGTTTAAAATCGAGAAATCTCAATTCGCTTTCACATGAAAAATATAACAAATAGAAAAAAGCTTATATTTAAAATGGAGCCTTGAGACTCAATTTCACATGTAACATAAGAAATAGAAAAAAATTTACTCAATCTGTTTTTAAATTGATGTCTTAGTTAATTTGATCAATTGTTTTATTAAAAAAAATTATAAATATCATATATTTTGTTATAATTTGATTTATCATCAAAGTTATTTGAATCACAAATTAAAATTTTACATATTTAAATTAATTTATTAAATAAGATAAAATGTTAAAATTGATATTGAAAAACAACGATCACATTAATTTAAGAAAAGAGGAAGTATGTTTTAAATGGAGACTTGAGAACATGGATTGATAGAACTGTGTCGAGGCCTCGAGGGGCTGATAGAACTGTGTCAAAAGATGGAGAAAGCCGAGAACAAAGGTACTACATCGACTGCATGCAGGGCCCATCTGTCAGTCTGGCAGTCAGTTTATTCGACTATCCAGGAGTTCAATACGGCAGCCCAGTGGAGTTGTGTACCGAAGCTTTGGTGGTGAATGGAGGGCCTACATGTTGGCGCGTTTCACAGTGGAGGGTCGGACGATGATCAGGTTTCACCAAACTGTTTGAAAACCTGTGCGTATTAAGGTTTTCTGTACACCGGTCTGATCCAGTTTCTGAGCCAGTTTTCGGTAAAAAAAATTAAAAAATTAAAAAATTTGAAACTTCAAAAACCCACAGGTGCAAGAAAAAAATCATTAAATTCTAAATTTTGAAAGTTCAAAATTGGTGAAACTTATAAAAAAAACTGGTCAATAAAAAAAAACTAACTGATTTACTGCACTTTGACTAAATTTTTTTAAAATTTTAAGTTTTTAATTTGAAAAGATTTTTGATAGGTTCGAAACCAATTAAGCTAGTCCGGTCGGCTTCACCACACCGATCAGTAAGGTGAACCATGATGTTGATTAGTTTAACCGTATCAATTGGTAAAGTAACCAGCCACTTAACTTTTTATAGCAGTAACAGATAAAAATGGTATATTATATATAAAAATAAATCATGAATGTTTTTACCCGTATGGATGTATATGTACTTTTTTAGAGGCGACATGCTCATTTTGTGTGAACAATCTATAGTATCTTCCAAAAAAAGATGTCACACAAAAAATTAAGCAGAAGAATAACACTCTGTATTGGGGGTAGAAGTGATAGTTTAGCTGTGAGCACGTACCAGAGCACCACGAGAGGAGCCACCATCGCCCTGCCCCGATGTAGCCACTGATGGCTGCTACATTGCTGGATCTAAACGAGGTGTGTGTGGGGAGGGGGGGAGAGGGAGTAGACAACTACACATCATCGATTTGGTGGCATCGGCTGCTCAAGACAGTGAATGCGCCTGTGGAAGCTACCTCGCTAGAGATTTAGAGTATGTGTAGTTAGTGGGCTGGTTGGGTTATAGAGGAGTGGGTCAGAATATTAGAATAAGAGCAATAGCCTGATGACAGCCCAATGCTTTATGTTTTTTTCCTCTTTTATTTTTCTGTTTCAAGCTTATTTTGTTAGACCAATGTAGTTAATATCTACCGCTTAGAAAAAATGCTTTAAGCACGTTTATGCTCCAGGCGGTGGATCACCGCTCGCCTAGTCCCTGCAGTCTTTTTTTCCTAGGTGTAGAATTTTTAAAAGTAAATGCAGATACAAATATTAGTACCCTCCAAACATGCACTTTCATTTTTTGTAGACATCATGTATATTTTAACTAGTTGATTCCCCGCACGCTGCTGCGAAAATTTTAAAAAGAAAATTTATAAGAAAAGGATGTGATACTAATGAAGAAACTTATTATTACATGTAAAATTTGTGATTCTATGTACATGGATCAAAACGTTTTTATGGTTATTAGAATTAATATAAGAATCGGATAGCAAGAATGGAGATAATCACCTTAAGGAGTTGAATACTAAATGCTCATTTTCAACGTAGGATTTTCACATGATCGTTCAAAATTACATATGAATCAATTCAAATTAACGGAAAAATAATATAAAAATAGGAAAAAAAATCATTCATCCCCAAGGAGGCATAAAATGCGATCTAGATAGATTTTTTTTTCCATATAGCATTTTTATTTCTTGAGAGGTCTAAAAATATGATCAAGATAGATTTTTTTTCAGATTGCAATGGCATTTCCTGAGAGACGTTTGAAATTTTTTCTGTAAAGTACAGAGGAGAATGTTCACTAAACATATGACTTTAAAATGTTTTCCATATTTATGAAATTCATTTTTAAGCAGAGTTTAAGACCTCATTTGGAACCCATCCATTCATGCGTTTCTTCTTTTGAAATTAAAATGATTCCTGTCAAATTTCTATAAAATTTCTGCGTTCCAAACCGAAAAAAAAATATACACAATATCATAATATGGGTTTGTAATGGTAACAAAAATTAACTAAATAAACAAAAAAATATAGAAAAAGCAGTACTACTCAAAAAAATATACTCCATGTCGCCTATGAATTTTAAATTCAATTTTAACCATTCGTTTTATTCAAATTTTTTGATAAATTTCATATATATTGATATAATTTGATTTATCTTTAGAGTTATTTGAATCATAACTTAAAATTTTATACATTCGAATAAATTTTTTAATAAGACAACTAATCAAAATTGAATTAAAAAAATACATCAATTAAATAACATCAGTAGCCCATGACTGAATTACCAACAACGTAAATTCGCACCCACCGAACCTTCTCCCTCTCAGCGTTTTCTCTTTAGCAGCCCGCATGGCTCTAGTGTCGAGGCACCCACCCACCTCTCCTTAGCTGTGTGCGGCTCTTGTGTTTGTGACGCTCGATGTATGGAGGACTGTACAGCGGAGGTGTCAGAGGTATAGGTTGAATTCGAACCCGACTAAGGGCAACCACAAATCGGCTAGGGGGCAACCACAATGTAGAAACAAAACCGACAGTAGCATAGTTTATGACCGATTCACCATTGTAAAGGAGGGTTAGCAAGGATGGGACTAATTAAAGTTGGCAATATCGCTATTACTCTGCAATAGTGATTAAAAAATATTAAATTTACTGTTGCCAATAGAAAGAGAAAGAGACAATGAATGCGGAAGAGAAGAAATGAGTCTCAGATTAATATTTTATTCTTTGTTGATCATAATATAGCTAATAAATATTGTAAAAAGAGATAATTGTTACTACCTACTGTCATTTGTACCCACTTATTACGGGTTGTAAGCAATGCGGTTGCTATAACCTTCTCCCTCCTCTGAGTCCTCTCTCTCTCAGCCTTTTTCTTCTCAGCAGCCCGCCGGCTCTAATATCGAGGCACCCACCCACCTCTCCTCAGCTGTTGTGCGGCTCTGGTGCTTGCGACGCTCGAGGCATGGAGGAGTGTGCAGCTGTGGTGTCAGGGGCATGGGTTGAGGCGCTGTCAGCAGTTCGGCAGTGGGCTAAGTGAAGATGGAGCAGAGCATCGGTCATGGAAAGAGTGGCTCGCCCATTATACGGAGTAGCTGGAAGAGGACCCGAAACGCCAAATGCCTGCTGAGCTTCAGGAGCTCCAAACGACATCGCCGAGGTGGCGGAGGGATAGTTTTGGTCTTTTGGAATGCATAAATTTTACAGTATTTTACAGGAATTAAGTTTTTTTTTACTGTAGTTTTTGAGTTTTTTTTAAAATTGACTAAGTAATTAGTTAAAAAGTTAAATGATAAAATTTAAATGTTAGTTTTTATAATATATTTTTAATTTTTTTATACATCAAAAGATAAAAAAACAACACTCAATGAGTTTTTTAATTTTTAGTTTATCTCTATAAAAACAAGCTTTTCAGAACCTGTTTTTTCAACTTTTCAATTTTCAACCAGAAAAAGACCCTTAATTCAATTTAAAAGAAACGTAGAAAAAAAATCTCTACATTCGAGGCCTTAACAGGGAGAAAATGATGCAGCACATTAAACATGCTGCTTGGAAGGAGTTCTTTCGAGGGTATTAAAGTAGCGAAAAAACTCGCTTCTAAGAGGCTTGCGGACGCCAGACTGGTTCTTGGGAGACACGAGGATGCAATGGGCGGACGGATGTGGCTAGGCTCGTGAAATTGGTTTTGAGGTGACGTGGAAGCATCAAAGAAGGGAGAGTAATCTTTTAGTGAGCTGTATTTATATAAATATTATAGATAAGCAAATGCGATGAAATATTTAAGTATTTGTAACTTTTTCATTGATATTTTCATAATATAGTTTTAGTTTAACATTCAAGCAAAGTTTGTTAAAAAGTTGGTGCTGTCCTATTTCTCTTTATGCGGAATTTTTATATATTAAATGTCGTGTGTTCTCTCAGCTTTTGTTGCGTCACGTCATTTTAAAAATATTAACCGTCAAATTAAAATCTAACGATAGATATTAAAAAAAAGAAAAAAATAAATATTAAAAAAGAGAAAAAATCTTTTCTTCGATCAACATAAAAGCATATTTTTACTTGACAGAAACAGACATAAATAATCATGCCATCACAATATATTAAAGCGCAAAGCCCGTGCATTCTCTCAACCCTCGTTGCACAACGTCACTCAAAAAATATTAACCATTAAATTAAAATCTAACGTGGATATTAGGAAAGAGAAAAAAAATCATCTCTGATAGCTCGTTGCGTCACATCATCCTAAAAAATATTAACCGTCGAATTAAAATATAATGGTGAATATTAAAAAAAAGAAAAAAATATTAAGAAGGAGAAAAAATCTTTTCCTTGGTAAAAGCAGGAGCGTGCTTCTACTCGACTGGAGCAGGCATAAACGACTGTGCTGGTATAAAAAAAGTTCTTATAAATTTATTCTACTTCTATATTTTGTAAGTATATGCTACAATTAAATATCTTTATATGTTATGAAAATGTATATTTAAATACTTTAAATTGTTTTATCTCCTAATCTTTTAAAAATGCTCTTTGATTACTATGCTATAGATTTAATAGAACTATTTCAAAAGATATAAGAGAAGTTTTTATAAATTTATTCTACTTTTATGTCTTGCAAGTATATATTACAATTAAATACCTTTATACTCCGGTCTAAAAAAAATTATCGATATGGTCTTCAAAATATATTTAATAAAAAGTAGCATCAATACACTTTTAAGAAATTATTTTTAAAACAAACTATTTTTAATTTTGTAACTTAATAAATTTAAAATTATTTCTAATTTATATTGGCAATATTTATTAAAACATTGTGTTCAAAGCTACTATTTTTTTTAAACCGAAGGTGTAAGCAAGAAAAAGATTGAATCTTAGTTCTCATAGTAATCTAGAAGTACTTTTAGAAGATAAAATAGTTTAAGTTATCTTAAATATATATTTTCATAACATATAATTATAGAACTTTATTATCCATATAAAAAAATTATATTTTTATTTGTTAAATAATAAATTTAAAATATACTGCTTCAACTAGAGGTACATAACAAAAATATACATGAAAAACACGGCAATTATCGCGCAGATTTTTTAGTCCCAATCTATTTGCTGTCTTTCGAATCTACTTGGTGGCTTTTATAGTATTTCATGTATTGTTTGTTTTCCAATTTTGAAAGTAGCATTTTGCAAATTCCTATTCAATGTTTGGGTTTTATTTGACATTTGTATTCGGAAGCTACAATAGGAAGTGCCCGCTTTGGGTTTTGAGCTATTTTCCGTTTCTATTTTCGTGTCAGTCTGTCCTATCTGGAGACCGTCTCCAAAATCCCATGCCCAACCCCGGGGAAAGGGACGTAGGCTAGGGTTTCTCGACGGCTCCTCCGCGCCCTCCGACATGGACGCGCAGCGAGCTCTCCTTGACGAGCTCATGGGGACAGGTACCACTCGGTTTTCCCTCTCCCTACCGCCGCCCCCTCGTCGATCCCCTAACCCCCATCGCCCCCATGTCGATTTTGCAGCCCGCAACCTGACGGAGGAGGAGAAGAAGGAACACAGGGAGCTGAAGTGGGACGATCCGGACGTCTGCGGCCCCTACATGGTCCGGTTCTGCCCCCACGACCTCTTCGTCAACACCAAGAGCAACCTTGGTACGGCAGCTGGTTATGGAATATACTTTTTTTTTTGGTCTGGTTTCTGTTCTTCTGATGGTAGGCTCCATTGGGTGTTCTCAGGTCCTTGCTCGAAGATCCATGATCCGAAGCTCAAGGAGAGGTGAGGCCCATTGCTATGCTGATTTTCTGGAAATTCGCTAGACCTTTTTTTAAATAAATAAATAAATACGATTCTTTGGCGAGGTAATCTGCTGGTACTGTGTTATGTTGCGGGAGAAAAATCGATATTTGGGTTGGTGGCTATGTGGAATGGCGGGGCTTCTGTTATTGTGAAGCACATGATGAAAAAATTGAATAGTCTAACTGGTTCTGTTGGATGAATTTTGAATTTAGCATTGAGATTGTTTCTAGCTCTGAGTATTAAGCCTTGAGTTCAGGTTAATCTAGAAACTACAGTAGTCTAGTTTGTCTTGTACATCTTTCCGTGCAAAATTCAGATGTTGGATTCCAGTTAACACAATGGAATTTTAATATGAAAATGGGACTTGCCACGTGGCTGCCATTCCAAGATATAGTGCATGTCACAACAATTACTTGCGCTGCTGAAATTTTTGGAAAAGTGATATATTTTGTATCACACATGGCAAAAGGGTTCTCCACAATTATGAGGGAAGTTGATTGTATCTTGTAGAAATGCAAGGTTGATTCTCAGTCATAGTGGGCAGGAAATATTCGTATTTATTCCAAAGAAGGTAATTTTGTAGAAAATCCTAGGTGCCAGTGCCATGAAGGTGAACTATATTTTAAACTTAAAAGATGTATGCTAATGCAATGAGCAGACTCTAGTTGGAACCCTCATTGATAATTACCACCTAGCCACTTAAACGTCAAAGTTAAGCCTTTTACTTGCATGATTGTACCACTAGCTTCCAAAATATGCCATGGTGCCCACGACGCCTTATCAAATATGGCGTGAAGCAGGGAGAATAAAGGAGGAGAGGCTGGGAAACTGTCGGCCAGGCTAAAAAACTGTTGCCAGGCCATCCCTGTCAGCTTCTGCACAAGTGCTGTTGATATGGAAGGGCGGAGCAGAACCGGTGGGCTGGCGGTGCAGTGGAGAGGGAGGAAGAAGGGGTGGGTTGCAGGGGAGCTAGAGGAGCGGCAGCTGCAGCCTAGGGTGAGGGAGGACCGGTTGCAGTGGCGCAGTGTGAAGGGGAGGGGCAGTGGAAGTGGGGCAGCTAGAGGAGAGGAGCGGCGACAGCTCCAAGAACGAGTGGTGGCGGTGCTCATTCTGTTCAGGCAGAGTGAATACCTCTGGGAAGGTAGATTAGGAAGGCAATAGTGGGCTGGTTAAAGGGCTGAGCGAAGTCTCTTCACTTCTTTCTTTTTTCCTTTCCCTTTTCTTTCCCCTTTCCTGTCTCTGTTTTCTTGATTCTTAGGCTGGTATGGCGTCTTCTTGCCTTGCCTGCCTCAAAAACCTAGTTTTCTAGACTATACATAGTTTTTTTCGATGTTGCATGATTATGGAAGGATGCTTTTTCCTGTGAAAGTCTATATAGTCAAACAAACTTGAACCAAATAATACAAGTATTTGAGATCCGTCAATTAGTATTCTTGTTGAGTTTGATCCGACATTCCTACATGTTGTAGTGTAATGGTGCCACATAAAAGGATTTTGTGGGTTGGATCACTGTTTTTGGCATTCACCAGAAAGATAAGCGTGACTTTTCAGATCATAGTTATTCTGAATGTGTAATGCCATACTCATAATTAGATGAGGAAGCAAAAGCAGATAGTTCAACCTGTGGGGGTGGGAATTACTTTTCCTGTACAATGATCTGGGACAGTGTAAACCCTTTATTTTTTTCTATGGGGATGAGGACAATCATGATTCTGAAAGTCAGTTGTATCTGACAAGCCACCCACATAGTTGGAAAAATAAGAAAGGATCAATAGTAACACATTTATTGATTTGAGTCATTGAATATCTGTAAACAGTGTTGATCACTTTGTTACAGATTAGAGAGGAAGATGCAGAAAAGAAAAATCATAGGGCTTTCATAGTTTCAGATAAGACAAATAGTTTCTTGCAGTTAATAATGCAAGTGAGCAAGTTGGAGATTGCACTTTAAATATAATAATTATAATTATACAAGAATCTGGCAATCTCAGCATATTTTTTGGATTACGTTGCTAGAACTAGGGTTTCTACCTGACTGGCTGCGGAGATTGTAAGGGTGGAATAGAGGAGGACGTGGCTTCGGAAGGCGGCGAGAGCGAGAAGGCGCCGTGTTCAGGCTTCGGAAGGCGGCGAGAGCGAGAAGGCGCCGTGGTGAACACGGCGCCCGAGGGACTTTGGGCGGCTGTGCTTCTGTTGAAGCTGGCAGCCAAGGTGTTGCTTCTGCTTGATTTCTCTAATGAGGTTTACAGCTTATTTATAGCCTCTCGGGCTAACTAAAGATCCTATATTAGAGGATCTGATCCTATCCATTTGACTCCTAAATTAATGGACCTCCACAAATTAGAGATCTTAAATAAAAGAAAAGATTATCCTAAATGAGAGAAAATAGGGAAAGGATAATTGTGGCCGATCTTATCCACTAGGTGGGACCGACTGAGGTGGCGCCAGCCCCCTGTGCGCCGGCTGGGTGGTGCGCCTCCTGGCCGCTGGGGATAAGAAACATCTCTCCGCCTAGAGAAACAGCTCGTCCTCGAGCTGAAACTGCGGTTAGAGGTCCTAAAACTCCGTGAGCAGCTCCCACGAAGCGTCCTCGGGCGGCAGGCGGAGCCACTGGACCAAGACGTACCAAACATCTCGACGCTTCTGGGCGCGAAGAACAGCCGCTGATGTGGGTAGGATGCGGCCATCTGGCGGCACCGGTCTTGGAGCTGTCGGGGTGTCACCGCGATGGGGCTTCAGCAAACCCACATGGAAAACGTTGTGAAGGCAGGCACCCTCTGGCAGCTGGAGCCGATAGGCCACCTGGCCCACACGCTCCGTCACTTGGAACGGACCGGTATAGCATGGGCCCAGCTTGCCCATGGCGCGCGGTTCTAGCGAGCGGGTGGGTCGGTGGAGGCGTAGCCAAACCTAATCGCTGACCGTGAACTCCAGGTCGTGATAATTCGTGTCATAGTAGCCTTTGGAGATCTGCTGAGCCTGGAGAAGGCGTTCCCGTACGTCCGCCAAGAACTCGTCACGCTTGCGGAGGAGGGTGTCGACGGCGTCCACGTGAGTTGTCCCTCTCGTGTAGGGCAGGAGCGGAGGCTGGTCGCGCCCATACACCACCTTGAATGGTGTGGCGTAGGGCGGTGTGGAGGGAAGTGTTGTAGCAGTACTTCGCCCAAGGTAGCTAGTCCACCCAAGCCTGTGGGCGGTCCCCGGTGTAGGTACATCGCGATCACCTTGTTGACGATCTCCGACTGGCCGCCCGTTTGAGGGTGGTAGGCCGTGCTCATGCGCAAGGTGACGCCGGCTCTCTTAAAGAGGTCGCACCACACGTGTCTCGTGAACACTGGATCCCTGTCGCTGACGATGGACGAAGGGAACCCGTGTAGTCGAACGATCTCATCGAAGAATGCCTGGGCGACGGACGTAGCCATGTAGGGGTGGCTAATGGCGATGAAGTGGATGTACTTTGAGAAACGGTCCATCACCGCGAGGATGACGGATTTGCCACTGACTTTGGGCAACCCCTCGATGAAGTCCATGGCGATGTCCACCCATACCTGCGAGGGAACATTTAGTGGTTGAAGCAGTCCGGCTGGCTGAACCGTCTCGGTCTTGTTCCGTTGGCACGTGCTGTAGTCCTGAATGAAGCGCTGCACTAGTCTACAGTCGCCGGGGATGTAGAAGTCGCCGTGGAGTTGATGCAGCGTCTTCTTTATGCCCTCGTGTCCAGTCCTGTGTGCCAACGAGAGCGCCTGGCGTTGTAGGTCGTCGTGGTCCGGTATATAGATGCGTGACCCATGAAGAAGACCCTCCCTCAGGTGCCATGGCTCAAGTGTGCCCTCCTGCGCCAGCTGCAGGAGGTCGTCCGTCTCGGGTGCTGCACTGGTGGCGGCTCGAATGTCATCAAGGAATGTGAACAAAAGGCTCGAGACGGTGATGGCCGTGGCCCCGCTGTGTGTCGTGGAGTCGAAGTTGCGGCAAGACAAAGCATCGGCCACCGTGTTCAAATGACTCGGTCGATACTCGACGGAGAAGTCGAACCCGAACAGCTTGCTGATCCACTGGTGCTGTGGTACGGTGGAAAGGCGCTGATCGAGCAAGAACTTTAGGGTGAAGTGGTCGGTGCGCACGAGGAACCGTCGGCCCCAAAGGTAGGGGAGCCAGTGCCGGGCCGCCTGCACGAGCCCAATCAACTCGCACTCATAAGCTGCGAATTTCAAGTGGCGTGCCTCAAAGGGTCGGCTGAAGAAGGCGATCGGCCCCCCATCCTGATGGAGGACGGCCCCGAAGCCCGCACCTGAGGCGTCACAGTCGACAATGAACTGCTTGTCGAAGACAGGCATCTGTAGCACCGGCCCGGATGATAAGGCGCGCTTGAGTGCCTCAAATGTGTCCTCGGCCTCCTCCGTTTAGGAGAACGCGTCCTTGCGCAAGAGCCGCGTGAGGGGCGCGGCGATGGAGCCGAAGTCGCGGATGAATTAGCGGTAGTACTCGGCGAGGCCAAGGAAACCCCGCAGACCTCAGGCTGACCGTGGCGTCGGCCATGACTGGACGGCAGCCACCTTGTCGCTATCCATAGCGACTCTGTCGGCGGAGATCACGTGTCCGAGGTACGTGACCGATGGCGCTCCAAAGGAACACTTCGATCACTTGATGTGGAGGTGGTGCGCTCGGAGCGTCGTGAGGGCGAGGTGCACGTGCTGTAAGTGTTCGGCCCACGAGCTGTAGATTAGGATGTCATCGAAGAACACCAGTACGAACCTGCGTAAGAACTGGTGAAGCACGTCGTTCATCAACACCTGGAACGTGGCCGGCGCGTTGGAGAGGCCGAACGGCATCACGAGGAACTTGAAGTGGCCGTGGTGTGTTCGGAACGCCGTCTTCTCGATGTCGTTCGGGTGCATGCACACTTGGTGGTAGCTGGAACGGAGATCGAGCTTGGTGAAGAAGCGTGCCCCATGGAGCTCATCCAGGAGCCCGTGGACCACCGGGATCGGGAACTTGCCCTTGGAAGTCTTGTTGTTGAGGGCGCGGTAGTCGATGCAGAAGCGCCAGGTGTCTGCCTTCCGCACCAAGAGAATCGGGGCGAAGGCAGACGTACTTGGCCGAATAATGCCTTGGCTGAGCATGGTGTCGCATTGGCGCTTCAGCTCATCCTTTTGGAGTTGTGGGTATCGGTATGGCGGAACAACCACCGGTGCGGTGCCGGGAAGCAAGTGGATACGATAGTCGTAAGCCCGCGCCGGGGGAAGTTCCCATGGCTCCTCGAACAGGTCGTCGAATTGCTGGAGCAGGCCATTCAATAGTGGCAGGTCAGATCCTGCCCCGACAGCGTGTAGTTTCGGTGTCCGGCTGTCACTTGGGGAAGACCCCACACCCTTCCAGGTGTATGTCATGACCCTCTCGTGAAGGCCATGCACAGGGCCTCAAAATCGAAATTGACACCTAGGATGACATCAAAGCCACCAAGGTCGATGCCGAAGTAGCTTATGGTGAATTCCTCGGTGCCGATCGACAATGCGACCCCACTTGCGATCCCTTTACAAGGAACTCGGTCCCTGTTCGCCACCAGGACCCGCACGGTGGGATGTGGCGCTGTGGGTAGTCGGAGTGTGCGCAAGATCTCACCGTCGACGAAGTTATGGGTGGATTCGGAGTCGAGAAGGGCCAGTAAACGGCGGTCGAGGATGTCGACGTGGAGGTGCATGGTGTTCTCCGTCCGGACGCCTGTGATGGCGTGGAGGGAGACCACGGGCGGTGTCATCGTGTCGTCGCCTTCCATGGTAGCTGCTCTCTCGTCGTGTGGTGGAACGGCTGGCTCTCCAGCTGTCCTGTCGATGAAGTCGTCGGTCACCTCTAGATAGAACAGCCGTTGGCACTGGTGTCCACGGACATAGGGCTTGTCACAGTTGTAACAAAGCCCTTGCCGACGC
>BCLG01001503.1:3338-61599 GCA_001602295.1 Zoysia matrella | reverse complement strand
GGCGGCTGGACCGCCCGTGGCGCGGGGATGGCTGCCATGGCGGCAGCGTGTCGCTCAAATGCTCGAGCCAGATGTGCCTCAAATAGTTGGACCGAATCGCAGGTGGCAGAGCTCTTTAAAGCGCTCCCAGCTAGGCATGCCCTCGTCCTGTTCGAGGGCGTAGTACCAAGTCTGTGCAGCGCTCACCAAGTGGTACGACGCGAGCCAGACTCGGTTCGAGGCCAAGGTACGCTGGCCTCAGAAAAACTGCTCACAATGATTGAACCAGTTCAGAGGGTCCTCGGATCCATCATATGTGGAGAAATCTACTCTGTAGAAGCGAGGTGGTGCCGACGCTTGCGCCTCGTTGGATCTCATGTGGGGTGGCACATCAGGATAGGTTGTGTAGACCGTCCCCAATGTCGTCGGCGTAGGGATGGATGGGATCGGCGAGGGTGAATGTGGCATGGGGATCTGGTGGATAGGTAGTGGGGCTGGTGATGTCTTCTGGAGCTCTAGGTTAGTGAGGAGCAGCGCAGGGCCATGTTGGCCATGGTGCGGTTTATCTCGGCGAGTGCTCTTGTCATGGGGTTGTAGGGCTTGGCTGTGGGCGGCGCCGCTATGGTGATCGGTGCTGGGCTGGAGGTGAATGGCGGTGGTAGGGTGGTGGGCGGCGGTGGCAGGGAGGTGGTGGCCGGAGGACCTGACATCGATGATACCAGATTGGTAGAACTAAGGTTTCTACAGGACTGACTGCGAAGATTGTAAGGGTAGAAGAGAGGAGGACGTGGCCTCGGAAGGCGGTCAGAGCGAGAAGGCGCCTTGGTGAACATGGCGCCTGAGGGACTCTAGGCGGTGGTGCTTCTGTTGAAGCTGGTAGTCAAGGTGCTGCTTCTGCTTGATTTCTCCAATGAGGTTTACAGCTTATTTATTGCCTCTCGGGCTAACTAAGGATTCTATATTAGAGAATCTGATCCCATCCGCTCGACTCTTAAATTAAATGACCTCCACAAATTAGAGATCCTAAATAAAAGAAAAGATTATCTTAAATGAGGGAAAATAGGGAAAGGATAATAGTGGCCGATCTTATTCACTAGGTGGGACCGGTTGGTGTGGCACCAGCCCCCTGTGCGCCGGCTGGCTGGCGCCTGCCGTAGTGGATGCCGGTCATAACATTTGTCTTGGAGGATTAATAACTTGTGTGTCCATCCTAGATTATAAAAGAAGTACAGACAAGATCAATAAATGCTGCATAAAAACTAAGAGGAAAACATTTACCTAACTGCTGAAAATTAGGTGAAAACAGGAAAACTGTACAGGGTGGGAAAAGAAAGATGCATCAATTGTTTATCGTGCTAGTTCTGAAGCTTCTGTTTCATTTGTAGAAATTGCTATGAGCCAATTATTCTGATCTGTTCTGTCATTTCTTCATTGTCTAAACTTGAGAACAACTGTCTATTTGTACATGTATATCTCATATGAGCTTCTCTGGGCAAGTGCAGCTTTGAGAAATCTCCCAGGCATGATAGCTATAGGCGCAGGTTTGAGGCAGAGCTTGCACAACAGTGTGAGAAATTGGTGAGTTATAACTTGCACTTGCAACACAGTTTGAGTTGGTATAGTGTTTAAATTTGTTTTATCTTGTTGCAGGTACTGGATTTGGATAGAAAAATAAAACGTGGGCGAGATAGGTTGGCTCAAGATGCTGCTACTCCATTGCCAAATACTATCCGGAAAACTGAGCAGCTTTCTGCGCTTGAAGAAAATATCAAGAAAATGTTGATGCAAGTGGAGGAGCTTGGTGAGGCTGGTAAAGTGGATGAGGCTGAAGCACTTATGAAACAAGTATTGATGCGCAAAATCCTCCTTTTTTCATTATACTATATTCAAGCTCCGTGACACCAATTGGTGTAATTTTCTCTTAATAACTTTTCTTGCAGGTTGATGTTCTAAATGCTCAGAAGACATCTTTAACTAGCCAGATAGACAACAAAATGGCTATGCTTGAGAAGAAGATGGAACTTTGTGAAACTTGTGGATCTTTCTTAGTTTCTGATGATGCCCTTGAGAGGACACAGTCGCATGTGACTGGCAAGCAGCACATAGGTTATGGTATGGTGAGGGATTTTTTGGTGGAATACAAGGTGATGTATCAGTGCATTATAAGTATTAGCATTTATTTAGTTCATTATGTACTTATTTGTTCCCTGCTAATTTGCAGGCTGCAAAGGAAAAGGCAAGGGAGGAAGAAAGGCTTGCTAGGGAGAAGAAAGTAGATGAACGTAGGAGCTATCGGGAAAAGGAGTACGATAGTGGGGGCAGGGGTAGTGATACCAGGAGAGAAAAGTCTGGGGAGCGTGACTATGATCGTGATCGTCACTATGAAAGAAGCCGTGGAAGAGAGAGGTCCTATGATCATAGAGATAGAGGACCAGAGTACAGAAGCAGTTCCTACAGAAATGGGAGGGATTCTGATAGAGATGGATACAGATATAGGAGTGGTAATATGTCCAACGACAGAGGGAGAATGAGGGGCAGGTCACGTTCTCCAAGCAGGCATGGCTATGGAAGATCTGAAAGTCCAGATCATTAGCTGAACATTTAGATAAATTTATTCGCAGTTGGCAATCATGAGGTAGACCGTTATGTTCCTATTCAATATATTATTGTACAATGGGTTTTATTGCAGTGTCGAACTTGTTTAAAGTCCTGCTCTGCTGTAACAGCTCTGTTGGAACCCTACAGTCTTTTACATGGGAAATTTTTTTTTCAGGTAGGTATCATTTGCCCTTCCTTTTTTTTTTTGGGGTTGGTTTTTTGATATATGGTATGCTACTTGGAAACAGCCTCTGCAGAAATGCAAGGAAAAGGTGCATACAAAAGACCAAAGTGGTCGGATCCTTTGTCAGACCCTGCGTAAGCAGGAGCTACATGCACATCTTTTGATATATGGTATGCTCAAACTTTTTTTAACATTTTGAATTGGATGCTATTTTTATCACCTAAAAGCTGAAAGTACAATAAGACTGGCATGTGACTTCATATCTGGATGCGGATGATTACGCCTGACAGGTAATCATTGGTCACTAATTTTTAATGTTATTCCAGGTAAACCTTTTTTCACACACTATGGAAAACCCCTTCTAGTTCTTTATATATGATTTGCCTATAACACCCAAGCTCCACTCTGCCAAGTATCAGTCAGCGCCTGGCAAAGTTGTGCATAGTGGCTATCTAGTAATCATAAATATTGCAATGGTGATAGGGGCGATTCAGGATCAAAGATGGCCACCAGCAGTTTATTATCATGTAATTCAGCAGTTACGTTCCATTGAGGTTTGGTTTCTGTTGTGCATAAATTACTTTTGCATCCGGTAAGATATGGGCTAACCTGGTATGCAGTTAGGTATTGCGCTGCTGGGGCAATTGTAAGGTTTTAACATATATCCACTAAATGATGAGTTGTTAATTTAGAAATGCAGAGAAAGGCCATGTCAAAAACGCTGAAAGTGGTCCGATCCTTTCCCAGACTGCAGGCGGGAGCTACATGCAACGTTCTGCCCTTTAATTGCGCTACTGAGGAATATATTGCTTATCCAGTAACGTCGCATCGACCTAACCTTTTTGGCGTAACTCTGCGCGACTCATTTACCTGTTAGAACGTGAGTTCTTTGTTGAATAGGTGTATTCAGTTTTTTGAACAGTAGCGCCTGGATTGTAAAACCTCAGTATGGAAACGGTAATCATCCCCTGGTGTTTGGAGACAATTTCATATATCCGATGTCCACCTGTATCAAATCCTAGCACCTATGGCGTTAGATCATACAACCTCTGTTCGTTCCAATATATATAAGTATTTTTAACTTCTACTAATACTTTCTCTGTCTTAAAATGTTTTTTGAAGATATTATTTATTTATTGTAAAATGATTTATTATTAAAAATATTTTAAACTTGACTTATTTATTTTTGTATTTTTATAATTTTTATAAATAACGTGAATAGTCAAATGACAATTTTAAAAAATTGATAACATCAATTATTTGAGACGGAGGGAGCAATATCTAATTAATTTATAATGTAAAGAGTTACATATTACAAAAATTTATTTTATAATAAAACTAATAACATAATTTATAGATGATACATATCATTAGTTCTCTATTATCAATAGTTAAAATAAAAAAAAATTACTTTGCCAAGAAAAAAAAAGGGATTAGTATCAAAGCGGCTTCGGTCTAAACTCCGGATCCATTTTGCTTTTCCTTTCAGGGTGTGATGGTTACACTCATTTTCTGGTAGGGCCTCCGCATCCTCTCGACCAAATCACACGTTCGGTTCAGCCTGGACACAGTTCGAATCGAAAGCGGAACCGGCACCACCTTCGTAACCCCCTTTTACCTCGGATACAATTACTCTCTCATCTCAAAATAACTATTATTTTTAGATTTTCAAATATTTGTTTTATTCAAAAATTTTGTGAAAATATTATTTATTTTGTTGTGAAATGATTTGTTATTTAAAGTACTTTAATTTAATTTAATTAATTTATTTATTTTTAAATGAATAGTTAAACGTTGATTTTAAAAAGTTAAAAATGTTATTTATTATAGAACAGAAGGAGTAATGGCAACGCGCGTCATTGCCACCAAGCATAGGCTTGTCGTGTCAAAAAACTTGATGGTCCTTTATACACCTTTATAGCAGATGAAATAATTCTGGAACCATCTGTAGAAGTGAAATAGTCCACCTTCGCGGACGTTAGATACGACAGATCGATAGATCATCTCCACATGGCTTAGCCTGTGTTATCCGAACAGCCGAACATACAGGCTTGCAAGCAGCAAGAGCTTGCTGTGTTCGTATCATTGGAGCTGCAGCTCAAGTTGTGGGGAGGGTATCGATTCACCCGTGAGCTGAATAATTAGTCGTAAATTTAATAATTTATTTACTCAACACATAATTTATTATTTTATTATTATATATACAATTAATTTAAAATATTAGTAACTTTAAAATCATGATTTTTTTTCTTGTTCTTGAGTTTAATTAAAGTTGTACTCTACAATTAAAACTTTGTGTTCACACTATAAAATTTCAACAAATTTGATTAAAATTTATTGAAAAATATTCTAAATAATAAATAATTAACTTCATACAAATTAGTATAAGTAAAATAAATATAATAAAATTGCATGCTTTTATGTATTGTTGCGAATGTATTTGCTTGTTCGGTGAGTTTTGCGAACAAATAATTGTTAAGTCGTAAATAAAATATTGTTAATTCACAATAGTTACTAGCGTAAATTTTACTAAATGAATATACGGATTCACAATAATATCCGCTTGAACACACTTGGCATTTGATCCGTCACTTTATTGTTTTCTCTTTCTACTGTCTGGAAACATCGAAAACAAGGAGGAAGAAAGCAACACAACAAAGCAAAACCAGATGGAACAGCCGGTGTCTGGCGGTCGCCGGTCACTTGGTCCTCGCGTCGTCGTCGGAGCGGCAGCCGCGGCCAAGGGCCGCGTCGACCTTGTTCTCCACCATTCTGCCTCTCCTCCTTTCCACTTTCGATGGCCTCCTCTGCCTCCACCTTGCCCTGCATGCACAGGCTATTTTTTTGGCTATGGTCATGCGCTGGCTCCGTAACCGGACTACTCAACCAGGTTACCGCCAATGTTTAGCTACTCACCTCGACGGTCGTGTTCATCGGGGGTCGCGAGCCGTGGACGGCGGCGTGGGAGGTCCTCTTCGCCACGGCCATCGCCCGCCGGCCGAGGGCGGGCACCGGCGGCTTGATAACCGCCGCGGCGCTTCTCTGCAAGAACAGCATCGATCCTGCCGGCAGCTCTGTGTACACCAAGACGACGGATGATACGAAGCGTTGTGAGAGCGAGCTGTGCCGAATCACACGTGCAGCTGGGATAACGTGTCAGTGGAATTTGATCGCGGAGACCCCGGGGGTCGGCTCAACTGAAGTTGGATTAAAGTAAATTTTGAACTTATTGCACGCATCCCAAGAAAGGGTGTTTGGTCTAGTGGTATGATTCTCGCTTCGGGTGCGAGAGGTCCCGAGTTCGATTCTCGGAACACCCCCAATTTTTATATTCTTTTCTTAATTTTTTGATGATGAACTAGGACAGGTCGATGTAAGGTGCGACACTTTACCAAACTATTGCTCCCTTTACTTTCTGCAGATAAGAGTAGAGGTGGTTTATATACAGTGACGAAACTTTTTTCTTGACAGGATTAGGACCCCTAACTCCCGTTCAAGACACAGGGAGCTACCAATTAAAAAATAAAGCAAAAATCGACACTTGAAGTTACTTTGGTAATGAAACTGATATATGGTTCTACTTATTCAGTGTCAATTAGTAAAGACATCAATCTATCATATAGCATTATGCGAGGAATATATTTTTAACATGATTACCTCAGGTTTTTTTTCCTAGTCATTGGCGCATAGTGTGTATAGACATGTCCAAATGACGGGCTAAGTGGGCCGGCCTGAAGTCAGGGGCGAAGCCTCATGGAGAAACTGGGCCTCGGCCTCTCTTGATTTAGGAATTTTTTTAAAAAAAATTAGTGCACTGCAATAGCAAAAGGTGTAAAATCAAGTTAAAAAAACATAAAGATTAATTGATAGCAGCACATAAAAGTGATCTGCTTCAAATTTTTCTCTCTCATCTTGCTGTTTATGGCTGTTAAATTTCGTCCAGCTAGATATGGAAGAAGCTACTGTAGCAGTCCGCCTCCTTTTATTTGGATTCACGCTCCGCCACTGTCTGAAGTATGAAAAAAAATAACTCGGTCCAAGCACGGCACGGCTCGGTACATTTCGCGCTGTGGCGGTGTGACGTATGCTGCGAGTTGTGCTTGGCCATGGGTTCGATCCAACGGGCGGCACCGGTATGGCCTGATTATAATTGATTAATTATATTTTTGTTTTATACTCTCTGTTGTTTAATAGTTGTCACTGTTGACTTTTAATATTAACTTTGACCATTCGTCGAGCTCAAATACGGCTCATATCTACACATATGCTGTGTGGACCTTATCTACACAGTCTGTTTAAATTTTTGTCCTCACTTCGCGTAAAAGAATTAACTCGAGATTACTATACTTTATATGACTGACTATTTAAGTTGATCTATCTCTCTTTGAACTTAGTAATATGGAACTATGGTTTACCCATGTATAAGCTATAGGAGTTGGACTTTTTCATGTACCTCACACCTTGCTTGGACCGAGGGTCGGCCCAATGGGTGGTAAAAGCATGACCCGATTAAGATTTACTAATTATATATTTATTTTATATATATTCAAATAAGATGACGTGGTTAGGTAGTAAAGTGGATGCTTCACTTTACTTGGGCCGTGAATTAGATAGCTACTTCTCGCCTTACGCACCTGCTCATTTTGGCTTTGACAGAGCATCAGTCAATTCGTCCTCACTATCTGCATCATTAGGAGCGTTCCTTGATGACCAATCTAGTTCGACAACACGTACGACGTGCTCAACATCACATGAAGTCCCAGACCGATAAACGCCTATCCGAACACCATTTTCAGCCGGGTGACTGTGTGTTCCTCAAGCTTGAGCTCAACGTTTAGTCTTTTCTCACTGCTCGGGACATCACAAGCTGGCATTCAAGTTCTTTGGCCCCTTCACAAAGCTGGAACTGATTGGCGCCGTTGCTTACAAGCTTGATTTGCCTGGGGTGGGACTATTACCGTTGCTTCTCCAGGCCGCTCTGCACCGAGTCATGGGCGTTGTATAGCTCAGTACGAGAAGTCTCAGGAAGCGAGTGGGTGCGTGCGTGCGTGATTAGGCTATCGATAAAGGCCAAGGCGCTGGAGGTTTCCTTCTTCTTCCTCCCCAAGCGGCCATGCCTTCCTCTGCTCGTCGCCTCTTCTTCCTTCTCATTCTTTCCCTGTGCTAACAAGTGGAACGCAGCGAGAATCAGCAAATGCTCTCAGGAGCTGTGGCCAGGAACCTGAGCTCGAACCCTCCGGTTCGTCGGACTCGAACGGCAAGGTGAGTCGCTTAGTTTATTCAGAAACAACTTGCCAGATCGCCATCGCTTGCATAGTGTATTCCTTGTGCACGCCTTTTCCAGGATTGAGGTTCTAATCGTTATCGGTGCTAGGATGTGAATATAAGTGAGTTCCCTTGTGCTTATGCATGGAAACAAATCTGCGTAAGAATTCTGATTGAGCTGAAGTTTGATCAGGAACTTGTAGTGTTTAGCGTTCATTCTCATACTTTTTTTTTATTTGCAAAGATGTGTGAGGTCAAATATAAAGGATGAAATATCTTCACATACATTTTTTACAAATTTAACATATGAACTTTTTTAGATCTCTCATATCTTGAGCTTTCACATACATATAAGATATATATTTTATATCTTAAGTTAATATTTTTTTAGATCGTAGCATTAGCACGGACATTGAAACTAAGTACATCTTAGTAGCCAAACTTAAGGAGAGCAACTTAAAACAATTTGTTTATTGAACGGAGGCAGGCCACATTTATAATTTCACTATTGCTATGGCTAAAAGTGAAACCGTAGTACTCTCTCTGTCCTGTTTTATAAGTGTTTTTAGAGTTGAGCATAGAACTAAAAAAAATAAAAAAAATGAGATGTTCTGAAAATCAGAAGAAAAAAAATATAGTGAAGATATATTAGAAAAAAAATTGTATCAAAAAGTAAGAATGACTTATAATTAGAAAAACTTAAAGAGCCCAGAATGAATTATAATTTAAAACAAAGAGAGTAGCTAAATTATAGCTCTATCCATTCAAAACACTTTTAAGGTGGATCTTAGTCGCAGAAAGAAAAAGGTAGATCTTGAGGCAATGCATGCTTGAACGTTCCAGCTCTATATCATAAGATTAGCTTAGACATCGATGATAAATAGTACCATGTCTGATCAACAAGCGAATAGGGAAACGATAATAATGCTTAATTTGTTCACACGTAAGTTCTGTGCTGCATCAATTTTAGTTAAAACTGAGTCAATAGAGAAGAACGAAATTAATAGCTGATATCCGGACAGAAAGTGCTATAACGTTCCAAAGTGATAAAAGTGCAGGCCTGATTGAAGATCTATGGCATTACGTATGCAAGATCCATATATTTCTGACTTGGAGGGCTAAATACAGTGGCGGAAGTTGGGGTCCGAGGGGAGGCAGGGGCCATGGCCCCCACTAACTTTGGGACTTCGCTTCAGCATGTATTGAGCTTCACAAGGTAAAAATTCATATTCATTCTGAGAAAAAGATTCAACTGAACTGCCTACTTAAAAATGGCTTAAACAATTGTCTGATTTATCTAACATGTCTAGTAAAAACAGTTTAGGAAACGAAATGATTCAGACGTTTAATTCATTCTCATCTATTTACCTTAAGGAGTGTGAAACAGAAAGGCAGGAGCACTCAAGAGATAGATAACACCTACTCTATTTTCACCCTTCTGGCGAGGTTTTAGATGATGAAGGGTGACTCCAGGTCTCACCCACTGGTGACGGACGAGATCAGATCCGCCATGGCTCTAGCTCACTTAAAGGAGCTAGAAATACTAAATTAGTAAACCTCTAATCATATTATTCTTAAATTTATGGCGTATTTTTCTGGTAAATCAACGTTAAGTTAAACTTAAAATTTAAAAGAACGTAGCTTCTAGCAACAAGAAAGTCAAACTAAAATAAAAATATGGCATCGCTCATTTTACACAAAAAAATTTGATGTAAATTTAAGTTTGATATATGTATGTGTGTATGACCAGTAAAATTTTGATGCATATGGCTATATTTTTACCCAAAAAATTTATCATATTTATGTGGCCCTCTCTAAAATTCTTGTCTAGCTCCGCCACTGGCTAAAAAGCTTGGGTCAACTTGCAGACAAGCGATAAGGCTAACTGCTCAATAATTATGGTAAATTCTTTACACATAATTGTTTCCTACCTATTGTTCCTTTCACTTTGCAAACCGCAAAAGAATAAAGTCAACCATTGTATTATCACATAATGCACACACAAAAGAATCAGTGGAAAAGACTTTGTGGTGAACTAGCAAAAAAGGTTTTGTGGAGAGCCAATAAAAAAGACAGCTCTCCAAGGAACAGAATATTTTTCCAAGAGAACATCACAAAGCTACAGCTATGTCAGGTCTCCCAGCTGATCTTCATTTCTCTCGGGAAGCACTGGAGGAGGTATATGGTGTCCGTCCAAACCAATGAAGAACTTTTTAATATAATCAGAAAGAGTTTTGGAAGATGAACTTACAGTTTCGCAGTCTGTTGAAACCAAGGAAGGACCTTCCAATGTACTAACCAGTAAGAGTTTTTGAAGATGAACTTACAGTTTTGCAGTCACGGAACGGTGGAGGACATGAAGTGATATTGGCTCGGCTCACCTCGGGCTGCTGGTGCCGTCTGCTGCCGCGGCAGAGAGATGAGCCAAGTCAATACCATGCCATGTCTTCTCGTTCTTTGTTCATCTGAATGCTCCTTCACTCCATCACATGGGTCGCCTTTATAGAGCCGCCATGAGTAGTTTAAGATTACAGTTGTCGTTCGTGGTATAGGCAGGCTTAAGCTGGGAGACAACATACTGTATAAAAGGTGTTCAAGATGGGAGACAATATATCAAAGATAGTCTAGTAACCGTCCGATCGACTGACACTAGATTGGACGGTCGAATCAAAACTGGGACTGGGAGCTGAACCCTGATTTCTGGTAAGAAATTACTTTTTTTTTAGATAATGGGTAAGAAATTACTTGTGCTTGAAATCCTTTTGGACAAATTAGTAGACTGCTGACTCCAAGCATTTCATTGTAGGAATCCATCAAACATGTTTACACCTACAGAAAATGCCGGTGTCTTTGAAAAATAATAATAATAAAAGAGAATGGTATCATCTGTAACCTCGTTCTTGCCGGAAAGGAGACAATAGAAACTGGAGCTGAACCGCTGGGAAAACGAAGCGTCCGTCTTGTTCCTTTTGAAGTAGTCATTGACTAGTTTTTTCAGGCCGGCCGTGCGTCGTCTGCTTGTGAACCGGTCGAGATAACCTAGAGTAGCTCAAAACCGACCATCGTTAAAATGCATCGTTACTTTTGACTGTCTGCTGTCCTAACGTGCCTTTTCTATGGAAGGCGGCTATGGCGCTGCCTCTGCCTTTTCTATGGAATGCTAGATGCACAAAATTTTCTCTACGCACACGTTGCTTTGTTCACAAATTTTGTGGTTGGCAATGGCATGGCAAACGTATGCAGTGTGATGCAATACAACCGCTTGCACTACCTTTACAGCTACTCCCTCGGTCTAAAATAAATATCATTTTATAGATTATTTTGAAACGGATGAAGTACTAAATATATTCCTCATTCTTACGTACCGAATTAATAATAAACTTGTTCACTTCTGACACTGACGGTGGTAGGTTGCTACTACAAAATGAGCTAATGAATGGATGTTACATCTCCACGATAGATTTATCAATCTTTTTTCCTCAGCGCTTTCTTCTTGAGTGCTACGACGGCAGGACCACCACTCCAGCTGTGTCGTGCAGAGTACTAGTGTTATCCAGTAATTCCTCCTAGTCTGTTTAATTTAACATAGTCCTCTATTTGTAAATTATTATCATCGGCTAGTAAACAAACAATTGAAAAAAAATCTTGCATTGGATTTGGACAACGGGCAATAATATTGTGGTGACTAGTGAGTTGTGACCGCCACAATGGGCAATGTTAGATCCCTATGTACGAATACGATATTACACATTCAGGCCGGTGGGAACAACTAGCACTGAACACTAATCACCCGAAGATAAAGAAGTCTACTCGATTCAGAAGGATATCATTCTAAACCATATCCATGCTGGCTAAATATTGCGCTGCATCGGTGCATGTGTAGCACAAGTTTCCGTGGATTCTGTACGGCACCACATGCAAGTATGCATTGGATTAGGTTGTAGCGTGTAATATATAGACACTTTCAGGATTTATTTAATTAAGTGCATGTGACAGAGGTGACCTATCGTCTCTTCCTAGTATTATGCACCACCAAGTCCTTCTCCATGCTTATCTTGATCCTCTCCAATGTAACTAGTCATGATAAAGTTATTTGGTAGCAATATATTTTCAAACGAGAGAAAATATCTATTTAGGAACGACCTCATATTTATATTCAATTGTCATGCACGAGCTCTTATAATTAGACCATCAATAGTAATTGGAGTAGTATTGTGTGCATCTAATAGAGTGATATCCACATCATCCCCCATCATGCTCTCTAACCAGAGTCAAAGGGTGGAGCCACGGGTCTGTCTATGTTTTCTCCAATACTGTACTTTGGTGCTGCTCCTGAGAGTTAATGGGACGAGTGTTGAGCCTGTCGACACTATTTTCAAGCTTATACATCTACCATTGCTTCTTGTTTGAAGTAAGTATTTATGATTCTATTGCATGCTCATAGTTTGTCGACTTAATAAGATTAGATTCTTAAAGCTTATAGGTTCATCGCTCTATTTCATAGAGTATCTTAGTCCTTTTTTATACGCATGGGGTTAAAGTAGTAACCTACTACGTAGACGTGGTGTCTAAGATAGTGGTTACCTTTATTTATTGCATACTCCATAGGTTGTAGAGGTATGCGACAGGTGGTGAGAGTCCTATCCATGTTTTGTAATCCTCCACTATTGGGTATGTGGTAGTGCTAGAGACTGGAGCAGCCTGTGGATGTAGAAGAAAATTGGTGCCCACTAGGAATTGATCTTGTGTCCACTTTGAGAATCCCTCTACCCCATCCTTGCTTTTTTTTTGTACAAAGAAAGTTAGAAGATAGTACACACACGTTCCTCGTGTTCGATAACTTTTGAATACTCTAAAAGAAGGGATACAATGGTATTCCATACGCATGCAAATTTATTTGTGGATGTTAGAAATACCAACAGAACCATCAACGATATGAACCGTTAGAGATATAGGAGAAGAAAATAGAATAGAGATGAGAGTTATGAGAAGTCATATGGAAAGAAGCGCTCGAGTCAAGAATCTAAGGATCAATACCTGAAGTGAAAGGTGATCGCTCAACATGAGAAACTTGTGTGTCTCAGTCGCTGAACTCGTCTGAGAACCTACAATACGAACCTCTAGAACGCTATGAAGAATGATGATCAGCGGAAGGTGTTGTTCAGCAGAGATGCTGGGCTCTAGATATGCGAGTGAGATACCGAGCCTGTTCCTTCTTCATCCTGAAGCAAAACTCCAAAATATGTCCATTTGTACCACTGATCACAATGAACCGCTGCCCCTTATACTACCAGAAGGTGCTGAAGCTCCAGAGACAATTGGGGGTGAAGCAGACTGAATAAACAAAGCAGAATGAAGCAAACCAATAATACGAAGATGTGCCTCCTCATCTGAACTGTAGCGAGAGCCTCCTTCAGAGAAATACAAGGATGATGAGCAAGTAGTTGAGCACATAGATGCTGAAACACATCACATAGCCGGGTCAAAACTAATAGAGGCGATAAACTTCTAATGCAACTTACTGACCTTTGTAAGACTTACATGTGCTGACATCAGATGGTGGAGACCTAACCACAAAAGTCATCCAATGAGGCATCTCCCTGTCGCAGTTGGTGTTCCTAGCAAAGAGCAACAATAGACTTTGACTAACCTAATATGCCATGTCAAAGTCAATAATCTTTGCTACAAAACGGTCATCCATACTAGTAGCAATAAGAGCAGTACCACGAGCATCCTTATCCAACCACATCATGGAAGCAGCAAGCTGAGACTTAGCGGAAGCCAAGACATCATTGTGATCCTAGCAAGCTTCTTTTTCTAATAATCTATAGCTCCCTCTGGAAAGACATGTGCTGCAACAGAAGCAGGGCAAGCGGGAGATAGGAACTCACCCATGAGAAAATTCCAGGGGCGAAGACCACATATGTGAAGATGCATCTAAGGTGCCCGGTCATGATAATCGGTGCCATTGAAGAATACCAGAAACTGCAACACTGGGACCCCACCAGAAGGTGTCAACAAAGGAGTAATGGTAACAACAACAAGAGTATAAGATGAGCAATAGTTGGTTACGGTGAGAGCGCAAAGTTAAAGCAGTACAAAACAACAGCATTTTTTATTACCCGATTCCAATAAAAGGAATGAAGTTGACAAAAAGGAATAGAATTTTCTTGCCTACCCCTAACCCTAACCAGCGTGCCATTCAATTAGAACGGTGTCGTCGATTGGACAGAGGAGGGCACCTGACGGGAAGAGGTACATGGCAGCAGAGCATCTGATGGCAGGCGGTGGCACACCAGATGAGAGACAGGGCGTGTCACACCTATCTGCTTGCATGGATGGTGGGGCCCCTGAAAGAATCAAAGACATCGAGAAGGGGTTGAATCAATGGACTTATAGCACTAATATCGTTACGAACTTAAACTATAAGACTCGATCGCAACGGAAGCAAACCTATGCAAGTCTATTAGGCCCAGAGTCCTCACAATGCTAGTGGAAAAATAATAACAACAAGCAAACACTAGTACGATAGCCACCAAAAGGAAATAAAAAACAACCTATCACACTACTCAACAGTAAGTAAATGCGGTAAGTAAACAGAGTGAGATAGAGAGTGCTCAGTGATTTTTTTTCAAAGTCATGGAAGGTAGGCGCCTTCTCTTAATTTTCGTTGAATCACTCCCGGCAGAGTTTTGGTTCCTCTCGTCATTCTCGAAACAATGCCCACAAGGGTACGCTTCACTCTCGGAGTGAAGTCATCGGCAGCCCGGTTGTCGCACACAATACCTAAACGCTAGAGCAAGCCTGCAAGGCTCGGGCGCTCTCTCTTGGTGTTCTTTTCGAGCGAGAGACCCGAAACCGTGTATAAACTTGGTGATGTCTTTCACAATCTCCTCGAAAGCTCGATCATCGACTCTAGCCAGTCTAGGCTGCCCACACCAAGAGTAATAGACAAATATCTCCTCTCAAGCCCTACAACATATAGAAGTGTATGAATACTCCCTATTACACTTCTGCTAGCACCAAAGATCTTCAATCTTGAAATGTGCTCTCTTGGTGGTATCCGTTGGCCTCTCACAAGTTTTCTCTAGCTTCTCAGACCGCAAGCACCTGGAAAATGTCCCCCTCTATGGTTTAAATAGGCTTCAAGCCCAGAAACAACTATTAGGATGTGATGTCATAAAGCTGATGCAGTCATCAGACTATCCGATGACTGAACCACCGAACTGTCCGGTGACCCTTCCTCCTCCTAGGCTACGAAAACACCCTCTCTAGAATCTATTCCATAGGACATACTTTCACTGAACTATTCGATGACTTTCACTTTTAGACTCTCATAAACATCTTCTCTAGACTTCGGCTTCGACCTCACCGGACTGTCCGGTGACTACCACACCAAACTGTCCGATGTCTTCTCTGCAGCAACTCCAGAGAGCACCTCTCTCTGGACTCTGAAATCCTGGCTCACCGGACTATTCGGTGACTGCTTCTTCGACTGAACTTGATCTTCGGTCTTCGACTTCACTTTCTCTGCCATCTTCAGTGCTTTCTGAGGATCTAAGAAGCATTCACACCCTCTAACACTTGTATAACAGGAAACAAATGACCTTACCCCCCTTAATAATACCAGTGTTCCTTTGAACTCTCTAGCTAGTTCTTAGCTTTGGTCCTCTGATGCTCGAAAACTCCTATTCTAGAGATCGTCCTTGTCATCCACCGTGAAAGCGTACCATGTTGATGTAGAATTAGCAGGGTGGTATCTACAATCACAACCATTACCTATGGTGTTCATTCAATCACCAAAATCAATTCATACTTTTTAGGAGACTTCAAAGGTCATGAAGCTAACAATCTCTCCTTTTTTGTGATTGATAACAACTATAGTACTCACAAACAGGCTCAAACGAGATGAAAGAAGATAGAGAATAAAACGTATCTCAAAAGAACACTTACCCTTTACCTTGATGACTCCTTAGAAAATTTTTTGCAAGAGTTTCCCTCCTTTGTCATGGGTTGGAGGCTTCGCTCTCCCCTTGTTTGGTAGATCCCTCTTCCCCTTTGTCATCTAATCATAAAAAAGATGGCACCGAGGAAGCAAATAGAGAAGGAGAAGGCATGATAAACAAAGGTACGTGCACGACAGAGTATAGATCGAGAGCACACATGAACGAAGGAATCTGCAAAACAATCACAGCACTAGGAGCCATACAATTAAATCCACCGGGTTAGTTCAAAAACCAAGAGCATTTAAATGAGCTAAAAGAGTCGAATAGAAAACATGCTCATCAAAATGTCACAAAAGAGCTAAGAAATCCGTCAAACAAGAATCCAAAGCCCTAGCTACCCATCCACGGCCTCCCCTAGACAGCTAGCCCTCAAAAGCGATACACCTCATGTCTTTCACCCAAACTCCTATAGAAGATCTAATTCTGCGCGGCTGAAGAGCTAGGTGCAGTGACAGGCTGTGGCTGCTCCTTTGCTGGTTGAGCTGCTACTGCTGACTGATCCTCTCTCGGCTGCTCAACATCATCAAATGCGCTCAAGTCTAAAGAAGATGTTGGGGAAGACTCCTTGCCATCAATTGAAGCTGGCTGATCTGTGCTGGCATGGGTCTAAGCTGCCTCCTCTGCTGAGTATCCGGCCTCGACCAGGATAGCTGCATCTGAAATGTTGGGCTGCTCAGCTGTGGTGGCTGCAGGCTCTGTCTCTGAAGCCTCGGGTGGTGGCTCTGTCAAAACTGAGTCAGCAATGGTAGCCTTGAAAGAAAGAGCTCTCGGAGCAAGCGGAGAACTACCGACTGCTGTCCCTGACTCCAATGTCGGTACTGACACTCTCGGCTCAGCTGAAGCAAATAGAACTGACATGGAGTACGAGAAAATTGGGGAGAACTAAGATGAAGTGACAGGTACACTAACTCCTCCAGTATTTGTAGCTGTGTTGGCTGCCCTAAAAGGTACAAAAGGTGAAAGCAGGGCTGAGAATAGTGTAGAGAATGTGGACTGCTGCTGCTGGCCCTGGCTCTGCAACTCAGAAGTGAATGCTGGCACTGAAGAGTACTGAGGCTGAGGTGCTGTAGGCTGGAGCTGTGAAGGCAAGGGACTCGGTAGCGTGGTCGTCAAAAATATAGAAAGTGATGGCATATCGATCCCCTTGAGATAAGATGCGATAGCTCCGAAGCCAACATACATATAAGATATTGTCGCTGCCATCTCCAACTGAGAGCGCTGTGACCTCTCATAGAACTTCCTGTCCTGCCGTCTCCTCTCCTCTGCGAGCTCTCTCTCCATTCGTAGCCGCTCCTCAATCTGGAGGCTCTCGAGTCGAATCTTCTCCTCGAACTTGGCTCTCTCTGCGTATCCGCTCATCCTGCTCCTCTCGATACCTCCTCTGCTCTACCTGAATAGCATCTAACTTGGCAGCAAGTGTAGGGTCAAGCGTGGCACGAGAGGTCGGAGTCTCGGCCTGACTTTAAGCCTCAGTGTTCCCAGCTCTCAGCTGTGCTCTCGCTGGAGCCTCAGTCTCAAACTCCTCTGGGGCTGTGGTCTCCTCCTCCACGAGTGCTATGTGGAGCTGACACTCGAAGAACCCTGGAGTCAGATGGCTTTGCTGGACTAAAGGAGATGGTTGTCTCTGGCAGTGCAACATACTCCTCCTCAGTCATCACCCCACCTCTCCTTAGCGTCAGGCAAATGTACGAGGCAAAAGGTAACTATTGTGCTCCAATACCCTCATAGATCACATCCTCCATCTGATCCAACAGTAGATCTGCCAAATCAAAGTGCTCGTGCTTCAACAGAAAGCATAGCAGCCACTGGTGCAGTATGATCACCCGCTCTCTCTGTTGTGTATGTGGTTCTTGATATTTCGTCAGGTCATGATAGCACTCGATTTGGTGGAGATGCGACACACAATCGTACCGGCCTCAAATCAACATGATTTGAACTTTGCAATCGCAGCACCACTTCTCCTCTGGTTCTCAACCATGCACACACGATTGATCTCGTTAAGAAGGCTAATCCCAGTCTGCGAATCAAAGAACACAAGCAAGAATGCAACTCAATTGCGAAATCTGAATTAAATCATGAAGTTGGAAAACTAACAAATTGCCAAAGATAAAACTTTTTTATAACAGATAAAAACTAATCAAAACCTTACCTTAATGACGACGACTACTGATTATATAGAGTTTAGGATGACCTTAGGAGAAAACCCTAATACTAATGGGCCTAAATAAGATATACTGCCCAAAGGCCAAAAGATAGTGTCGCAACACCTTAACAGATTTTGAATGTCGTATTCTTTCAGCAATTCTTGAAGATATAAGATGTATTTTCGCACATGATTTGATCCGTTGGAATGATTATTTCCTTAGCTTTCCATCCATATCTAGAACGTCCAAGACAGAGCTCGTATGAGACCGAGGAATCCGTTTTAGTGCAGGCAGCTCCTGGAGTCTGAGTCAGACTCGAACCCGAGTTGTTTGCATCTCCTTTGGGGTCGAACGTGCGATGCTGATCTTGAGCATCTTCAAGTCCTTCTTTATACTTCTCTTGACACTCTTCAATATTTCTAATCATGATAAAGTTATTGGGTAGCAATCTATTCTCAAAGGAAGACATGTGTTTAGGAACGAGCTCACCTCTAATCTCAACTGTCGTGCGTGAGTCCCATCAATACTAATTTGAGGGGTCTTGTGTGTACCTAAAAGAGTGATATCCTTATCATCCTCTCATTGTTTTGGAGTCGTTCTCAACTCAAGTTCATTGTCAGGACCTCGACTCCACCATACCATGCATCCTGCATGAAAAGGTGGTGGCCATGGGGGTATTTGAATGTAATCATTGGTGTCTCAAAGATCTTTATAATCTCATCATTCTCTCTTTCTTGATGGAAAGCCATCCTCGGCTTGCTCCTTTGGGTATCATGATACTTCTGCAAATGGTTAGTAACAGAAGCGCACAAATAGCTAGAAAGATCATGAGATGCAAACAAGTCATCTTTGCACACTAAAGGATCATATGGAGTATTTTTATCATAAAAATCAGTAAGATCAACTTTTGTCAAAATATATATTTGAAATAATCTGCACGATCAGCATCATTATCTTCTTATGAGAAGCTATAAAATGTGTTGTCTTAGAAAAACTAGATAAATATGACATGGCATGATATATTGTATTTCCATCTTCTAGTTTGTCATTTATTTTTGCCATGTAAGAGGATTTCAAATTTGAGCAAATATAAACTCTATGCATCATAAAGACACCTCTAAAATCATAATTGTCTATATTATAAAAATTGATTCTAGTTAACAAAAGCAATTCTGGTTTTGGAGAAGGCAAAATTGATCCTCTGTACAGTAGCAAGGTCATAAAAAGAATCATATTCAATATAACCCATAGTGTTTGGAGAAGACAATAATTTTAGCTCATCATTTTCACATGTAATGGGTGTGAAATGTTTAATTTCAGAACTAGTGAGTGGATAAAAATTGAGAGTATCGAATTCATTCACTTTTTGTTGCATAGGAAGAATAGAAATATCTACACACAACCTTTCCTTATCACAAGAGCTAGTGGTCAAATCAAATATTGACAAAGATAAATAGATAAAAGGTGATACTAGCGGTTGTTTTACAAAAGTAGGATAGACAAGAAATTTTAGCGCAACAAAAATATTGCCACCTTTTGTAGATCGATGTTCAATATAATTTTCTTCTTATTTTTAGTAATACCTTTTAGCGTGTTATCATCCGTCTTATCTTGGGCTGTGCTTAGAACATTGCATATCTCTTTTTTTTATCATGTTTGTATCACTTTCATCTTCTTGTTTGATCTCACTGTCCTGCAAAATGTTAAGTGCAATAGGACATACAGTAGAAAGCTTCTCCTCCAAATAATGTCCATCACAACTAGACATAGATTTAAAAGATGTATCAACAAAAGTTTTTCTCATTAAAATATTAGCATCACTCCATGTTCGAGGATATTTTTTGTTGTATATAAAAATTACCACCAAGTTAAAGCATGATCAACTAATGCATGACTAACATTTAAAAGCTTTCTCCTTTCACACATACCGCATTGTCCAAATAGATTATCCATCTCTTTTTCCCAAGCAATATATTTAATATAATTTAAACCATCATATAAAGGAAGAGATGAAAGAATATAATTACTTGTAGAAGGAGATGATGTAGAAATGGTCTGAACCTCATGCGTCTTTTGATCACGTGCGACATCTCTTTGCGGTGGATTGCGTCTCTTAAGGCTTGCCATCATATTCGGTGGATTACGTCTCTTAAGGCTTGCTGTCATATTCTTCACGTACTCAATGGGTTTTGTAAAGTTTGCATCGATATTATCAAGGACTCTTTGCAAAGCACTACTCACATTGGATTCACCTCCTTTTATTCTTATCATGGTTAGGAAAATAGCATATACACAGCACAAAATATTATTCCTGCAACTACAGTGAGATGGATGGTAAAAATTTCATAAAAAGAAATGTCTTACCGAGCTCTTACAAGATTTTTACCAAAGCAAAGCAAAGAATGGTGCAACTAGTGACAGGAGAAACAAGGGAGTTGTAATTCCACAATTGAAGGGTAATACAGTGCTGATCTGAGGTGGGTATGTGGAGCTTGGAGGGCTGAAATAATGATTAGTGTTACACAATTTTATAATAGATAGTACTATTAAAGAAGTGTTCTAAGCATTATGTTCTAGTTGCTAGCTTAATCTTATAAAAAATCCAAATGTTACAAGAATATGAATGAAGATATTAAAAAGCAGCAACAACACAAACCATAAGGCTCCAGAAATTAGCAAACTGTTCAGTACTTGAAAAAACAGTAAAGATTAAGTTCTGACTTCTAGATCTTCAATTTTTTATTTTTATTTTATTTTTATGATAAATTTTTTTTTGAACCAGAGGCACAAATGATGACACATGACCAAATTTTAGATTAATATGATGAAAGTTGTGACTTGGAGAAAATCTCGAAATTATGTTAAATCTGTGCTGAAACATTGGAGCGAGAAAACAGAAACTTCTGTTCTAAATTTGTTGAATCTAGGATCTTCAGAGTATGGGAAATTTTCTTTAAATATCCAAAAAGTACTTATATGTCTAATTTGGAGTCCAAAAATAAAAGTTATGACTATTTTAATGATGGATCTCCGAATCAGATTTTTTGAAAGACTAAAAACAGATTCGGATTTCAAATTAGATGCGAATTTTATGGACATTTTTGTGAATGATTAAGCAGCGGATAAATATAGAGAAGTGGATCTATGAATAGTGGATCTGGTTGTGATCGAAATATGGGGTGAGTGGGTGGGATAAAAGATCAATGCAGAACAAACAGTTAACAGATGTGACACGATAACAGATCTGACCACGATGTGGATGAATGATAAAGGAAAACACCTGGATACAGAAAGATCATAAAATCCAGCAACCAAAACACAAACTAAGAATACAAAATCAACACTATGGACTCTGAAATAAAATTATGCAAAGGCTAAACACAAGCAAGAACAAGGAAGAATGCAACTCAATTGTGAAATCTAAATTAAATCACGAAGTTGAAAAACTAACAAACTATCAAACGATGAAACTATTTATAACAGATAAAAACAAATCAAAACCTAACCCTAATGACAGCGGCTACTAATTATATAGAGTTTAGGATGACCTTAGGAGTAAACCCTAATACTAATGAGCCTAGAAAATATACATAGCTTAAAGGTCAAAAGATAGTGTCGCAGCACCTTAACAGATTTTGGACGTCATATTGTTTCGGCGATTCCCGAAGATCTAGGAAGTATATTCGCACAGGATTAGATCCGTTGGAAATCTTATATATTTAGCTTTCTATCCATTTCTAGAACATCCAATACAGAGCTCGTATGAGACCGGGGCATCCGTTTTAGTGCAGACTGCTCCTGGGCTCCGAGTCAGACTCGAACCAAAGTTGTTTGCATCTCCTCCGGGTAGAACTTGCGATGCTGATCTTGAGCATCTCCAAATCCTTCTTCATGCTTCTCTTGACCCTCTCCAATGTTCTTAATCATGATAAAATTATTAGGTAGCAATCTATTCTTAAAGAAAGGAAGATATATGTTTAGGTATGCGCTCACCTCTAATCTCAACTGTCGTGCGTGAGTTCCATCAATACTAATTTGAGGAGTCTTGTGTGTACCTAAAGAAGTGATGTCCTCATCACTCTCTAACCAGCTCGAGGTGCTATCGACCTCCCTAGCAACCCTCTCAAAACATGCACCTCTTGTGTCAAGCGTAGAGGGTGCCTCGAGTAGTGCTCCCCATGAGGTGACGGGAAAAGCAACACTCATGCTGTCATCATTCGGCTCCATCCCTCCAAAAGGTCTAAACGGCGGAGAGAAATCCAGATGGGCCAGTGCATGGATCCGAGTCTCTGAAGAAACAAATTCAAGTGCAGTCAAGACGTCGGTCCTCTCGAATCTGTGTGGCTCCCCTCGATACATAAACCAAAAGTATGAGCGGTCAGGGAAGATCCATAGTGAGGCATACAACTCAAGCACAATATCCTCACTATAATTCAGCTGCTGGGTGAGTAACTCTGACAAGCCTGAAAGATATGAGATATGCTCCTTCATGTCAACCCCAGCTACTCTGCTCAGTGTCTCTAAAGAACAGTGGCGATGTGCTGCAAACACTGAGCACTTGCCCTTAGTGGCAAGCTGCCTCCTGTAGGCCTCAAATATCCTTCGCTGGAGAATTGTCCAAAAATGTCCTGCATCAGTGTGTCTACCAGCAGGAACCCAAGTTGTGAAGTCCACTATCCTCTTGGCCTTGATGGTCGGGCCTTTCAGCTTCAATAGATCAACCTCAACCTCTGCTATCCTGCCCATGGCCCGGCGAGCTCTCTCGGCTCTGGCTGTGCACACCTCACAGACCTTAGGTCTCTGATGAGGGCACCTCTGTGTCCTTTGCTATGAACTCCTCTAGGTTGCCTGTCCCTCCGCGGTTCTTGATTGTCTATTGGCAAGAGCTCTCCGCGGCTATACCTCTACCACCAAAGGAGTGGTCGCCACCCTCTGACGGGTCGACCTCCTCAGCTCCGCCTGGGACTCTGCTCCTCCAATCCTCAAAGCTCCTGACCTCCTATGTGGAGGCACGTCCATGTTTGCCGCTGCAAGTGCACGGTTCCACTCGGAGTCACCTGTCCTTTGCTTCTTCTTCTTCTTCTCTTGCTCGACTGCCTTGCCCTTCTCCTCCTCTGAAGACGGTCTCTGTCTGCCCATACTGCCAACTGAAACTGAAAGATCAAGTGCAAGAACAACTGCTCAGCTGACTCAACAAGATAGGATTAAGAGCTTGGCTCTTAACGTGTCCAAGAACTTCTGAACTGCCACAGAAACCTCTGAACTGTCACTGTCTTTTGACCTGATCCATTGCCTAATTGTCACTGCACCACATAGAAATAAAATCTAAGTTGTAAGCACAAAAGGTGAGCGTCTCGAAATGAAGTCCTAGTAGTGGAATCAAAGACATATCACCAATCAAATAAAGCAAATAAGTGCAACAGTGATATTGACAGATTAATGTCACAATTCATAATAGCAATGTATTCAAATTGTGACACTAACGACAGGAGACTCAATGCCATACTAAAATATGCAAGTGATGACCTCAATATGACACTAAATACGAGAATTATCAACTAATCATGTCCATTGGTAAGAAAAGGTGAGACCTTTAAGCAATTATACCAATTTTCACAATTAATTAATAAACAAGGCATTTCTGATAAAATAGAAGTGATAGAACCCAATACCCCGGAGAATGGAGCCGAAAATCGCCGAAGAAATTGCTGGAGAGTCGACTGATCACTTCAAAACTAAAACCCCATGAGGGTTTTGGTGGAGTGAGGATGACGGCTAAGAAAGCACACGGCGAAGCAATCTAAGCAAGAGCAGTGAGCAGGCGGTGGTGGAGAAGCTCGGTGGCGAGCCTCAGCTAGACGGTGGTGCGGCGAACGGCTCTGCTAGGGCAGAAGCGCGGGCGTGCGTGAGGCAGAAGCAGTGGCGCGCGTGCGGCGAGCGTGGAGGCGGTGACGCTAGCACTGGCGGCGCAAGGACGCACAGGAACGCGGCAGAGCTGCGGTGGCGACGACGATCGGTAGCAGTTGGCCGACGAGCAGCGGTGGTGGTCGACTTCAGCTCGAAAAACGCATGAGAGTTGGAGTATCGATGAAGGAAACACGTGCGGGTAGTTAAAGTCGAATCAATGGCTAGGATCAAATGAATCAAAACTGGATGGCCAAGATATCTCCGATCGACATAGTCACCGAACTGTCTGGTCCCCTTAGTTTGTCTGGTGACTCTAAAATGCTGGAATGTCCGGTGTCTGTCGAGAGCTGATTCCAAAGAAACAACCACTTCATATTCCAATCACCGAATTGTTTGATGAACCCGATGGAATATCCGGTGACTGTCTGAGTCTGCAAGTCACTCAGTTCAAAAGATACAATCATGGAACTATTCGGTGAAGGCGTCGGACTGTCCGGTGACCTCAAAAAATTGCAGAACCAAGAAATTGTTTCTAGACTTCAAGTGTTTTCACCAAAGAACCAAATAAACACTACACTTGTCTAGAAATGGAACTCTCAAACACTCCTTTGCAAATAGATAATTCCTGAAGAGTTTAGCATTTTTGCAAATCGCAATTATGATCGAGCGATAAAAACCAAAGCGTGAAGCAGGTTCCAAAAAGTAAATGTATGAACCCTAGTTCATGATCCACATAAATAGATGTTAAAGACCGTTAAACACATGGTTCAATGGGCATGAAGCTCAATAATTGCTTTGGTTACTTTTTGTGGAGTATGTGAATCCATATGGACAATATTGTCACTTTCTCCATAGAGTAACACGCCTCCTCCGTGGTTTCTATATGCAATGCATGCAAACAAGCTAGCTAATGCAAGAGAATTTAAAGCATGCCATGTAGATGCAAGTAAGTTAAAGACATTGCATAAAGAAACTTATTCAGTGCCAATTTTGACCTATCTCAAGCTTATTCATCGTATGCCCGCCGCTTTGCCTTGAGATAGCCAAACCACACTCTGAAGCTCTTCCCTATGCATATGTAAATCTTAAGGTGGTTAGGCACCGATCTAATTTTTTTGTTTTTTTCTTTTATCTTTTTACACATGATGCATGATAGTGCAAACATCTAGTCCATAGAGGAGTCCTAACTACTATGCAAGACAAGAAACCTACTCTACTATGTACATAAATAACCTCTTTGAAGAGTAGATTGGCGTTGTAGCTCGATCCATATATGGTGGACTTCAAGAATCTTTAATTTACTTCACGGTCCACCACCTAGGCCCCTCACTTCTTTTTGGAACCCAAGAGAGTTTATACTTTCTCTCTCGGTCCACGATCACCTTGGGGACCCATATCTTCTTGATTGTCCACTTATCATTTGGCAGTCCAAGCGGCTTGGCCTTCACTTTTTTATTTTTATCCCTGAAAAGCTTGTAGTGCACATCCTCATGGAAAAGGTTAGCGTTAGGCATAATCTTAGGCACACTCACCTTGGGACAATCCTTGAAGCAGTGACTATCAAGGCAACACTTCTCACAATAGTAGTCATCTGCCATGAGCGAGACATTTGAGGATCTCATCTTGGTTGCCAATGATGTTGATAGAGGAAGGATATGATCTCAAGCCCTTGTGATTGTGGTTGTTGATGAGGTTCTTGCTTAGGATTTTCTTTTGAATTTGCCTTCCTCTAGTGAGCCGCTCGAATGCATTCATAACAGCCTCTCTCCTCCTTGAGCTTCGTGTATTCCTTCAAAATAGATGGCTCAAAAGTAGTGGTGTCCTTAGAGAGGGTTAGATCACAAGTAGAAGGTTGATTTAAATGCTCAGGAAAGTTAAAGATAGTGTCAATATCAACAGCTTTGTGGAAGTGCACCAATGCCTCGTGCTTCTCACTTAGCTCTACGTGCTTCTCTTTGAGAGCCTTATAAGACTCATGTAGAACACCATGAAAATGCTTAAGAATATTGAGCTCCCTCTCAAGCTCCCAAACTCAGAATACCGCTACTTCATGCTTGTTGGTCACCACCTCTATCTTTTTGGTCTTCTTGATGATGGTCTTGTTGGCCTTCTCAAAGAAGAGGACTAGATCATTGTAGCTCGGTCCATCATTTTCATCATCATAGTCCTCCTCTTCTTCTTCAAGATCATCATTCCCCTCCATATAGCCCTCACAACTTCGGGCCGTCAAGCAAAGTGGAGTGGTGGTAGCTCATTGGTGGAGCTTGTTACAGCGATATCCACGAGCTCTTCTTCACTAGAAGATAAAGAGTATGAATCATCATCATCGGTGAGCCACTCACCAACAATGTAAGCTTTGTGCGGGGACTTTTTCTTCTTCTTGCTCTTGCTCTACTCCTTGATAAAGAATTTTTTTTATTCTTACCATTGGAAGATTCTTCAACTTGAAGAGCAAGATTCTTGGGAAATTGAGTGTCGGTGGAGGTGCCCAACATATACCCCTTATAGGCCGTGAGCTTGCCGAGCATAACATCAACGGAGAGAGTAGCTAAGTTGGCTTGGAAGAGATACGTGACGATGGAGTTGTAGCTTGGCGGTAACATCCTTAAGAGCTTTCTCATGATCTCAATATCATCAATTTTATTCTTGAGACCCAAGGCGTTGATCTCCTCCAACACTACATGCAAGCGAGAATAAACATCATTAGCTTTTTCATGTGGTAGCATGGTGATGGAATCATATTTGTTCTTAAGAACATTGTAACGGTCTTCCTTGGCCTCAGAGGAGCCCTCATGAATGTTTTGCAATTGCATTCTTATTTCATGCACGGTAGACGATGCATTGATCCTAGAAAAGATATTTTTTGATATGCATCCAAACTTAGCTTTCTTGGCTTTAGCATTGAATTTAATGAAAATGAGATCAAGTCTCTCATTCTCATTCATAGCATTCTTAGTTACATGCCACGCTTTCTCGTCGATTGACTCTAGGTAGGCTGGATGCGAGCCTTCTAATACGAGTAATCGTCCCCATCGAGGGCGGAGTCTCCATCCCGTTCGACATCGTTACTCAAGGCGGTGAAGCTCAAAAATGAGCACTTGGCTCTGATACCACTTTAAAGGATCAAAGACATCGAGAAGAGGAGTTGAATCGGTAGAGTTATAACACTAATTTTGCTACGAACTTAAACTATAAGACTCCATTACAACGGAAGCAAACCTATGCAAGTCTAATAGGCCAAGATCCCAAAAAATGCTAATGGAAAGATAATAACAACAAGCAAGCATTAGCACGATAGCAACCAAGAGAAAACAAAGAACAACCTATCACACTACTCAACAGTAAGTAAAGAGAGTGAGATAGAGAGTGTTCAGCGATTTTTTTCTGAGGTCTCGGAAGTTAGGCGCCTTTCCCTAATTTTTGTTGAACCACTCCCGTCGAAGTCTTGGTTCTTCCCGTCGTTCCCGAAACGATGCTCACAAGGGTACACTTCACTCTCGGAGTGAAGTCACCGGCGGCCTAGCTGTTACACACAATATCCAAATGCTAGAGCAAGCCTCTAAGGCTCCCTATTGGTGTCTCTTTCGAGCGGGGAATCTGGAACCACATACAAACTTAGTGATGTCTTTCACAATCTCTTCGAAAGCTCGATCACTGATTCATAGCCGGTCTAGGCTACCCACACCAAGAGTAATAGGCAAAGATCACTTCTTTCAAGCCCTACAAGCTCTAGAAGTGTATGAATGCTCTCTATTACTCTCCTACTAGCACCAAAGATCTCTAATCTTACAATGTGCTCTCTTGGTGGTGTCTTTTGGCCTTTCACAAGTTTTCTCTAGCTTCTCAGACAGCAGGCGCCCTGGAAAATGTCTCCCTCCATGGTTTAAATAGGCTCTAAGCCTAAAAATAACCGTTGGGACGTGATGTCATAAAGCTGACTGCTTTATGCAATCACCGAACTATCCGGTGATTGGACCACCGGACTGTCCGGTGACTCTTCCTCCTCCTGGGTCAGGGAAACACCACAAGAGAACAAGAGAAAATACAAAATATCTATATCCTACACACATATGTCTAATAGGCACAACCGATGGGAGTTCTTTTTTTTGGGTTTCTAAGCATATTGGTTTATATTTTTTTTCTCAATTATGATTGTAGAAAGTAAGAATTTCTTACCTCCTTACAAAAAATTATAAATTTTCATAACACATTATTTTCCATGTTAATGACAAAAGTGCAATGTGAAAATAGTATTTTTCCTTAAAAAAATTCAATTTGGCTCAAAAAAATAAAATATGGAGGCAAAGCGCATTTGGTGTGTTGTTAATGTGCTTCGACTTTCTGAAGCAACAGAAGAGCATGGCCGATTCCGTCCAAACGCAGCGGCAATGCAAAGGCACATATTTCACTGAGTGGTCGGACCTTACTCCTTTAGTCATAGAAAAACTTGTCATTTTACACTGACCAACAATTTTTTAAAATTTAATCAACTTTAGTAATATTGTCAGTGTTCTGACCATATGGACAGTAGAATTTACGTATTTGAAGAGGGATTGGGTGCGCTCTTCGTATTGAGGTGACCTAGTCTACGAAGGACTTAAGATTTAACCTAGTTCGGGCCACTATGGTGCTGTAATACCCTACGTCTAGGGAGAGAGTAGGTTGTATATGCACATGATAAGATTACAATGGCGGAAGGGCTTTAGCTCGTGTAAAAACCCTAGCACGCGTATGTGGTGTATGTGAATCTATTGCTTGTAGCTTTTAACTTGTAACCTATCGTCTAAGGCCCCCGGTGCCCCCTTTATATAGGGGTTAGACCAGGGTTACAAGGCTTGGCGCCTATGAAATTGGGTGGCCTCCTAACGGGTGGGGCCGCGATATTCTGTGAGGTTGATCCTCTGGCACTCGCTGGCACCAGAGCAGCTTATCAGCGTCCTTTGATCGTCCTTTGTTCAACGCTGGGGGACAAATGGTGCTTTTTCGTTTGCTTTACCACCCGTTGGATTGCTTTTCCTTCTTGCCAGCTTGCATTACCTTCCATGAGGTTGCTTTACCTTCCGCTGTATAGTGTCAAGAATCTCTGCGCTCGTTGGAGACCAGTCGTTGAGGCGGTGGCTGACCCAGGGGTCGCATGCATAAGGTGGTTCCCATCGATTCACAGGACATGTCCCACTATCAGTCAGCCTCGGCCTTCGATGACGGAACCAACTCTTCGGGTAACCTCGACCCTCGGGGGGTCGGACTAGTTGTCTGGGCATTTGCACGATGAATTCTTTAGTGAGTTGTTATTTCAGCCCATGGGCCTAGTTCTTTCATTGGGCTTCCATATTAATCCTGGGGCCGTAGGTACTCGGGGTACATGATCTCAACAGTAGCCCCCGAGCTTTGCACCGTTTGCAATCTCCATTGAGACGGCGCTGGGCTGATCTTTGATGGTCTTCGATTCCTGATCCTACGGGAGCGCGTGAGCGCGCCAATAGGGCGTAGTCCTTGAGCCCTCAGGCGATCCAAAGGGTCAGTCGGGGGTTTAGTCCATTGTTCGGTCGTTGGTCTTCTGTTGTTGATCCTGCAGGGGTGCGCGAGCACGGCCATAGGGCGTAGCCCCCGAGCGATCTGAAGGGTCAGTCGGGGGTTTAGTCTTTGAGACAGTTTTTCCTGACCTTTGTTGTCAGTCGGGACCAATTTTTGGTATTGGTCGAAGTGAGTTGAGACCAATTTTCGTTATTGGTTGCATTGAAAGTGGGATGCCTATATTAAACTGGTCGGACCGGCTGTGTCTCATGATTGGCATAGCGCCTGGAAAGGACAGAACAGATTGGTCTAACTCTGTGATCAGCGAGCAAGGGCAGGGGTCAGGCCGTTCGGATCGACGATTGAACCTCGACTGCCTCGGTGTTGGGGTTTCGGTTTTGCTGTGTCCACGTGGCGCGCAGGGACCGGATCTCGGAAGTGGAAACGCCACATTGTAATGTGATGGGGAGTATTAACCCCACGCGTCGATTCACGCGTGCGCGTCCCGTCCATCTGGCGCCTCGCGGGCATTTATTGGGCTGGCGCATGTGCGCAGTACGCCAGACATCACATCAATCAGTGGAGGCAATGAGAGTCTGCTTCGAGCCCACCTGTCAGTGGGTGGGGTGCAGAGATCGTGTTTGCCCGTTAGTTTGGGCGGCCATCATGACATGGATTAACACCGCGACGCGCCACTGCGTGTTGTGTCTCGGGAGTTGTGGAGGCGGAACCGTCCGCCTCCTTCGGCTATAAAAGTGGGGTAGTGGATTTCGAAATTCATTGCGCACGTTTCTTGCTTGCGCTTTCGTCTTGCTTGCGCTCTTGAGCTCTTTGCCTTTGTGCTCTCGCTCTCTTTTTGCCTTCTTCGCTTCATCGTTGTCATCATCGTTATCGCCATGGCCGCCGAGTGGAAGAAATTGAGCACCTCCGATGACATCCTTGAGAACCGTGTGGGAGCGGGCCTCATCCAGACGCGGGCCGCCATTGGTTGGAGGGCGGTGTGGTGCCAGCCAGCTCCGGCTCCTGCACCAAATGAGATTGTCTCATTTGCCCAATTCCATGAGCATGGGGTCCTGCTGCCTTGCTCCGAATTCTTCCATGAACTGCTCACCTTCTACCGCGCTAGCCTCCATCACCTCAATCCGAACGGGCTCCTTCACATCTCCATCTTTGTCACCCTCTACGAGGCCTTCCTCGGCATCCCTCCGCACTTCAAACTGTGGAGCTATTTCTTCAACATCCAGCAGTCGTCCGGCAACCGCACCTGCGGTCGATAGTACGGGGGCGCTGGGATCTGCCTCCGCAGCAATCGGGCGGCGAAGTACATCAGTGTACCCTTGAAGAAGTCACTGAAGGGCTGGGACGAGGAGTAGTATGTCCGCAACATCGCTCCTGGGCTGCCGGCCTTTCGCGACGAGGTCTCCATGATGCGCGACTCGTGGAACTCCTTGCCGTCGGTCGCCCAGGTGCAGGAGTTGGCGCCGCTCCACCGGATCAGGGAGCTGCGAAGCACCGAGTTGACCGCTGTCAAGGTGGTCTGGACCTTCTTGCAGTCGTGTGCTCCCACTCCAACACCGCACCCAGTACATGTGGGAGTACACCGGTCCCCCGGATGACACTTGCTTGGTGGTCGGGGAGGTGCTCCCGAGCGCCGAGATCGACACCTGGGTGGCGCGCATGGTAGAGGACTACATGCTCGGGGAGCTCACCAGAGGGCCAGCGCAATTTTTTGCACCTTCAGAGGTGAGTTATTCCTCTGGGCGGTCTTTGTCGTTGGATTCTGTAGCGTAGTCGTAGTAGCTTGTCAAGTTAAATTGATTATTGTTGATTGCGTCGTAGGTGGGCATGTCATCTTTGTTTGCTCCATTGTCACTGCCGACGTAGGCGGGGTCATCTTCTTCGTCTGCTGCAGTGGTGTTAGCTTCATGACCTTTGAACTCCCCTAAAAGGTATGAATTGATTTTAGCGATTGAATGAACATCATAGGTAATGGTTGCGATTGTAGGTTATACCCCACTAATTCTACATCAACATGGAGAGCTTACTCGATGGATGACAATGACGATCCTAAGAAGAGGAGTTTTTGGTAAGGCTAAGGATCAGCTAGAGAGTCTATAGGACTGTCGATACTATTAAAGGGGGCAAGGTCATTTGTCTTGTGTCATATAAGTGTTAGAGGGTGAGAATGCTCTTTAGATTCTCAAAAAGCATTGAAGATGGCAGAGAAGTGAAGTCGAAGACCGAAGTTCAAGTTCAGCTGAAGAAGCAGTCACCAGACAGTACGGTGACTCTTGGTGGAGCTAGTCCAGAGAGAGGTGCTCTCTGGAGTCGAGGTGTAGAAGTCACCGGACAGTCTGGCGGTGCAGTGACCAGACAGTTCGGTGAACCAGAAGGCGAAGTCCAGAGAAGATGTCTCCGGGAGTCCAAAAGTGAAAGTCACCGAACAGTCCGGTGAAGATACGCACCGAACAGTCCGGTGTCATATAGAATAGATTCTAGAGAGAGTGTTTCTCTGGCCAGATGGAGGAAAGGTTCACCGGACAGTTCGATGGTCCAGTCACCGTACAGTTTGGTGATTGCACAAAGCAGTCAACTTTATGACATTCTGTCCCAACGATTGTTTGTGGGCTTGAAGCCTATTTAAATCATGGAGTGGGACGTTTTGTTGTGTGCCTGAGGTTTGAACTGCTAGAGAAAACTTGTGAGAGGCCAAGGGACACCACCAAGAGAGCACATAGCAGGATTGTAGATCTTTGGTGCTAGTAGGAGAGTGATAGGGAGCATTCATACACTTTTAGAGCTTGTGAGGCTTGAAAGGAGTGATCTTTTCCTATTACTCTTGGTTTGGGTAACCTAGACCGGCTAGAAATCGGTGTTTGAGCTTTCGAGGAGATTGTGAAAGACGATGCCAAGTTTGTACGCAGTTCCAGGTCCTCCGCGTGAATGGGACACCAAGAGAGAGCACCCGAGCCTTGGAGGCTTGATCTAGCGCATGGGTATTGTGTGCGACGGCCGAGCTACCAGTGACTTCACTCCGAAAGTGAAGCGTACCTTTGTGAGCATCATTATGAGAACAACAGGAGGAACTAAGACTCCGACGAGAGTGGTTCAATGAGGATTAGAGGAAGGCATCTACCTACCGAGACCTCAAAAAAAATTGCTGAGCACTCTCTATCCCTCTCTCTTTACTTACCGCATTTAGTTACCGTTTGAGTAGAGTGATAGGTTGTTCTCTGATTCCTCTTGTTGTTTATCGTGCTAGTACTTGCTTGTTATTCTTTTCATTTCACTAGCATTGTTAGAGGTCTTAGCCTACTAGAATTGCATAAGTTTGCTTCCGTTGTGATTGAGTCTCAAGGTTTAAGTTCGTAATGAATTTAGTCCTCTAATTCACCGATTCAACCCTCTTCTCAGTGTCCTTGATCCTTAAAAGCGGCGCCGTTGGCGGGGGTCGTTGGCGCTAGTCGTCATTGTCTCCGACCCTGTCGTCCACCCGACGCTACCCACGGTCAGGGTGGTGGCGGCAGCGACCTCGCGCACTCTAAGGGCCAGTCAGCAGGGGTCAGGTCCCATCATTCCTCTCCCGTTCGTCGATCAAAGGCGAAGTTCCTGCTATGATGATTCATCTGTCGAAATAAATTTGTACAAGTGGTGAACTTATCTCGTTTGTTTTGACAGGGCGTCGACGGTGGTCCCTCCCACTCCTGCTCCTGCAACAAGGAGCGCGCCAACGGTCGGCGGAGAGGGGTCCGACCCCTCGGCGGTGGCGGCTGAAGAAGTTTCGCAGCCCCTTCCAATTGCCCCACCGTGTCCAAATCCTCCGCCGCAGAGTTCACCGGCCAGGGTACCATCTTGTGAAGAAGTTTCACAGCCGCCTCCGCTCCAAAGTGCGTCGGTGGGCGAGCCGGCAGCTGAAGAAGTTTTGTAGCCTCCTCAGGCGGTGATGCGGAGGGTCGGGAGGGGGCTGCTGCTGAAGAAGCTGTTCTACCTCACTCAGCTGCGGGTGCCGAGAGGGATGATGTCGCAGCGATTGGGGAAGGTGATTGAGCGCTGACACTGACTGTCGCAACTGAGGGGTGCAGAGGGCGCCAAGCCTGCCCCCCTTCGAGGCAGCTGTCAGACCCGGTCCCAACCAGTACCACCAAGGGTCCGGTGGAGGCAAGCGGCGAGGCGGCGAGGGTGGCCGCCATGTCGGAGGCTGAGGTCGCGGCTGCCGAGACTTCAACCTCTGGTTGTCAAAAGTCGGATGCAGTGGACCCCCCATCTGGTGAAGTGGTGTCGCAGGCCCAGGCTACTACGATGACCAGGTGCGCGGGGTCCGGAAGATCGTCTATTCGGTCGACTCGTCTTTGAGCAAACTGCTCGACGAGCTGGCCAAGTGCCGGGATGTCCTCGAGGGTCCTGCTCTGCACGAAGCTCGAGTAAGTCGTAATCGATTTAGGGGGTTTATTAACGCGAACCTCTATTATGCGCGATACTTAATTGCGTCTCTTGCAGGAGGTCCTCTTCCTATCGCTGGGTCAGCCCCCAAGCAACGCAGGGTCAGAGGCGGAGGTCGAAAACCTCCGTTGGGAGCTGGATCAAACTCGAGCCACCCGAGATGCGTTGAGAGACGACGCTCTCTGGCTCCACCGGGAGATCAAGGCCACGCGGGAGGAGGCCTAGGTGGCTCAGGAGGAGAAGAGGAGGGTCTCCACCAAGCTCGCCGCCGTGCAGACCACCTCCAGTAAGTTGCCTGTTGTCTTGGCATGCTTTCTGTTATCTTCATCCTTGGTTGTTATAGACTAAGGTCGGTTGTTCTACTTAGAGCTCCAGAAGAGGTTGAGCCGCACAGACACGGATGTGAAGGCCGCCGTGGGTCAGCAACTCTCCGCCGATGCAGCACGTGCGGCGGCGGGGAGCAAGGCTGCCAAGCTTGTCGTGGAGCTGCAGTGCTGCAGAGGGCCTCTGGCAAGGAGTTGGCCCGAGTGCAGCAAGAGCTGGCGGACGCGCAGAATGCGGATGGGGTCTTCAGCGACGAGCACGACGGTACATACCTTTTAAGCCTTTGTTAGGCAGAGTGTTGGTTTGGGGTCGGCTGCTCGACGTTATTGTTGTCTTGCAGTCGCAGCTTGGGTCTTTTGAAGCTTGAGATCAGTCGTCCGATGCATGCTTTGGCAGGTCTTCGTCGGGGTGTCCCAGGACGCCGTCTTGGCGAAGTACGCCGAGCATGTGCTGAGGTGCCTGCCCGGACTCATCGCCTCCGCGTTGGTCGGAGCCCTGGAAGACGAGAGCTCACTGGCTTTGGCACAGACCGTGTCGCACTACCCGATGATCAATCTTGTGCGCATCTCCGAGGGGTTTGCCATGGATGTCTCGGATGAAGAGATTGCGTGCTTGACGGCCGATGTGCGGCCTCGAGCGAGGGAGCTTTGCTCCGGCTTCCAGGCGGGAGACTTCTTGCAGGCGCAGTTTGGGACGATGCCAGAACGGCCTCAAGACCCTCAGCGGCCGTCCTGAGGCTCGTAGACTCAGGGTCATTCGTTGTAATGTTCGTTGCCTGTAAATAAGAATTCTGCACTTGGCATTGTGAATGGCCGTGTTTCCGATCCTCTTTTGTGCTTTTGTGAATGTTCCGCACTTAGCGTTTTTTGCAATCCATTGGGCGTTGATCAAGCGACTAGGTCGAGCACAGCTCGTAGGGTCAAGTGTCGGGCTCGATACAGCCATAGAGCGTTACCAACGCTGGGTTGTCAATCGCTAGCCGCGAGGAAGACTTAAACGATAGTTCACGTGGTTCGCTTGGCATGGGTCACCCATAATTCAGCACGGGTCGGGGGGCCAAGCCCCGAGGAAACAAAAATGAGGGACGGAACCTTAGAGCGAAAGATTAAGGCACGAGCCTTAGAACGAAAAACTGAGGCGCAGAGCCTGAGAATGAAAAGCAGAAGGGTCAGACTTTCGACCCTTGAGTAGGGGACACTGAGACTAGTACCCGGGCGGCAAAGGGTGACTCGGTTGGTCGCGCTTTGCCGTCAAAAACGGTAAGTAGGAGAATGAGAGGTGCACAAAAAACTTCACTGATTTTATTATGCATTGAATCGACGCAGGTTCTCGATGTTTTAGGCACTGACTAGCTCTCTGCCGCTCACGGTTGCTAGCTTGTAGGTGACGGGCCTTAGAACTTGCTTCATTATCTACGGGCCCTCCTAGGGGCGACAGCTTGTGGTGGCCGGCCTTGAGCTGGATCTTCTTGAGTACAAGATCTCCTACATTGAGCGTGTTGAGCGTGTAGCTGTCGTAGAGTCTGTTGGTACTTTGCCGACCACAGAATGGCAATGTCACGTGCCTCGTCCAGCTGATCCAGGGCGTCCTGCCGCGCTGCTTCTGACCTCTCCTTGTCGTAGGCTTAGACCTTCGGAGAGTCATAGTCGAGGTCGGTCGGCGGCACAACTTTTGCTCTGAATGTCATGAAGAAGGAGGTAAACCTCGTGGTTCTATTGAGGGTCGTTTGTAGACCTCACAACATGGATGGAAGTTCTTGGACCCACCGTCCGGCTGCCTGCTCGACGTAGTTGTAGAGTTGAGGCTTGAGACCCTGTAGCACCATTTCGTTAGCGTGCTCGACCTGATCGTTTGTTAGCTTCATGATCTTTGAAGTCCCTGAAAAGGTATGAATTGATTTTGGTGATTGAATGGACACCATAGGTAACGGTTGTGTTGTAGGTACCACCGCTAATTCTACTTCAATATGGTGGGCTTTCTCGGTGGATGACAAAGACGAACCCTAGAAGAGGACTTGCCAAGTGTCAGAAGACCAAGGCTTAGCTACAGAGTCTATAGGAACGTCGGTACTATTAAGAGGGAGTAAGGTCATTTGTCTCTTGTCATACAAGTGTTAGAGAGTGTGAATGCTCTTTAGATCCTCAGAAAGCACTAAAGATGGCAGAGGAAGCGAAGTCGAAGACCGGAGCTCTAGACCAGCTGAAGATTCAGTCACCGGACAGCCAGTGAGGTCATCAGACAGTTCATTGAACCCTGGAGGAGTCTGTCTAGAGAGAGGTGCTCTTTGGAGTCGTGGAGGATCAGTCGCCGAACAGTCTGTCGGTGCAATGACCGGACAGTCCGGTGAGCCAGAAGCTGAAGTCCAGAGAAGGTGTCTCTGGGTGTTCAAAAATGAAAGTCACCGGACAATCCAGTGAAGGTATGCACCGGACAGTACGGTGTCCTATAGAATGGATTTCAGAGAGGGTGTTTCCCTTGCCGAGAAGGAAGAAGGGTTACCGAATAGTTTGGTGGTCCAGTCACCGAACAGTCCGGTGATTGCATAAAGCAGTCAGCTTTATGACATCACGTCCCAATGATTGTTTTTGGGCTTGGAGCCTATTTAAACCGTGGAGGGGATGTTTTCTTGTGTGCCCTTGATCAGAATTGCTAAAGGAAACTTGATCTGTTCAAGTGGTATCAGAGCCAAGTGCTCATTTTTCGGCTTCAACACCTTGAGTAAAGATGCAGAACGGGATGGAAATTCCCCTCGTATTCGATGGGGATGATTACTCTTATATGAAGGCTCGCATGCAAGCCTACCTTGAGTCAATCGATGAGAGAACATGCATGTGACAAAGAGTGCTATGAATGAGAATGAGAGACTTAATTCCATTTTCATTAAATTCAATGCAAAGGCGAACGCTATGTTTGGATGCATTTCAAAAAATGTCTTTTTTAGGATCAATGCATCATCTACTGCACATGATATTTGAGTGCAATTGTAAAATATCCATGAGGGCTCCTTCGAGGCCTAGGAAGAGTATTATTATGTTATCAAAAACAAATATGATTCCATCACCATGCTACCTCATGAAAAGGCTAATGATATTTATTCTCGCTTGCATGTAGTGGTGAAAGAAATCAACGCCTTGGGCCTCAAGAACAAGATTGATGATATCAAGATCATGAGGGTGCTCTTGAGGATGTTGCCGCCAAGCTACAACTTCATCGTCATGTGTCTCTTTCAACCCAACTTGTGTACTCTCTCCGTTGATGCTATGCTTGGCAAGCTCACGGCCTATGAGGAATATATGTTGGGCACCTCCACCGAAACTCAATTGCCCAAGAATCTTGCCCTTAAAGTTGAAGAATTTCCCAAAGGCAAAAACAAGAAGAAAAAGAAGTTGGAGGAAGATGAGGATGATGAGAGTGACAATGAAGACCTTGCACTCTTGATGAAAAAACTATTTTGCAAGGAAAGACCCTTATCTTTCAAGAGAAACTCTGAGTGCTTCAATTGTGGCAAGAAATGCGATTTTACGAAGGAGTGTCCCAAGCCCAAGAAGGAGAGCAAGAAGAAAGCTTTTAGCAAGAGTGAAGACGAAGAACGCAAGCCCAAAAGGAAGTTCAAAAAGAAGTTGTTCGTCAAGGATAAGAGCAAGAGCAAGGAGAAGAAGTCCCCGCACAAAGCTTACATTGTTTGTGAGTGCCTCACCAATGATGATTCGGACTCTTCATCTTCTAGTGAAGAAGAACTGGCGGGTATTACTGTGACAAGCTCCTCTAATGAGCTGCCACCATCACCTCTTTGCTTGATGGCTCGAAGTTGTGAGGGCTATGTGGATGAAGATGATGATCTTAACAAAGAAGAGGAGGACTATGAGGATGAAAATGATGAACCTAGCTACAGTTATCTAGTCCTCTTCCTTGAGAAGACCAACAAAACCATCATCAAGAAAACCAAGAAGATTGAGGTGGTGACCGAGGAGCACGAAGTAGCGGTACTCCGAGTTCGGAGTTTGAGGGTGAGCTGAATGCTCTTAATCATTCTCATAGTGTTTTACGTGAGTCTTATGAGGCTCTCAAGGAGAAGCACGTAGAGCTAAGTGAGAAGCATGAGGCATTGGTGCATACCTATGAAGCTCTTGATCTTGACTCTCTCTTAAACTCTACTAAGTATTTAAATGAAGCTTCTACTTGTTGTGATCTAACCCTCTCCAAAGGAGAGTACTACTCTTGAGCCATTTATTTTGAAGGAATACACGAAGCTCAAGAAGGAGAGAGAGGCCGTGATGGATGCATTTGAGCGGCTTACTATAGGAAGGCAAATTTAAAAGAAAATCCTAAGCTAAAACCTCATCAACAACCACAATCACAAGGACTTAGGATCATATCCTTCCTCTATCAATATCATTGGCAACAAAGATGAGATCCCCGAATGGATAGTCCCGCTCATGGCGGATGACTATTATTGTGAGAAGTGTTGCCTTGATGGTCATCGCTCCAAGGATTGTCTCAAGTTGAGCGTGCCTAAGATTATGCCTAACGCTAACCTTTTCCATGAGGATGTGCACTACAAGTTTTTCTGGGACAAAGATGGAAAGGTGAAAGCCAAGCCCCTCGGACCGTCAAATGACAAGCGAACAATCAAGAAGATTTGGATCGCCAAGGTGATCATGGACCGAGAGAGGAAACCTAAACTCTCTTGGGTCCCCAAAAAGAAGTGAAGGGATCTAGGTGGTGGACCGTGAAGCAAATTGAAAGTTCTTGAAGTCCACCACGTGTTGATCAAGCTACAACGCCGATCTACTCTTCAAGAAGGTTTATTCTTGTACATAGTAGAGTAGGTTTCTTTTCTTGTCTTGCATGGTAGTTAAGTCTTCTCCGTGGACTAGATGTTTGCACTATCATGCATAATGTGTAAAAAGATAAAAGAAAAGAATAAACAAATTAGATCGGTGCCTAACCACCTTGAGATATCTATATGCATGGGGGAAAAGTTTGAGAAGGTGGTTTGGCTATCTCGAGGTAAAGCGACGGTCATATGGTGAATAAGCTTGAGATGGGTCAAACTTGGCACCGAATAGGTTTTTTTATGCAATGTCTTTAATCTGCTTGCATCTATATGGCATGCTTTCAAATTCTTGCATTAGCTAACTTGCTTGCATGCGTTGCATATAGGAACCACAGAGGAGGCGTGTTACTCTGTGGAGAAAGTGACTACATTGTCCATATGAATTCACATACTCTAGAAAGAGTAACCAAAGAAATTGTGAGCTTCATGCCCAGTGAACCCTGTGCTTAACGGTCTCTAAAATCCATTTACGTGGATCATGAACAGGGGTTCATACGTTTCCTTTTTGAGCCTCCTTTTCGCTTTGGTTTTTATCGCTTGATCTTAATTGTGATTGGCAAAAATGCTAAACTCTTTGGGAGCTATCTATTTGCAAAGGAGTGTTTGAGAGTTTCCTTTCTAGACTAGTTTGGTGTTTATTTGGTTCTTTGATGAGGACACTTAAAGTTTACAAAGAATTCCTTGTTCTGCAATTTCTTGAGGTCACTGGACAGTCTGGCATCTTCACCGAATAGTCTGGTGATTGTATCTTTAAACTGAGTGACCTGCAAAATTAGACAGTCACTGGACATTTCGTCGGGTTCATCGGTGTAACGACCGGAATTTTCCTTACCTTTCGATAAGTCCCGATCTTCCGTGACTTTGCCAATCCCTGGAGTTTGGCAAGCACAACATCACAAGCGATTAATCAAGAAACCATAGCAGAAATATTAAACAAGAAACGAGAATAGAAAATAGCAGGTCAACGTGAAATTATTAGAATAAAATCCTCCAAGAGGGTCCATCGGCACGCAGACCGGAAACATCTCAGAGCAGATATATCACTATCGAGAATCCAACAAGAGCAGCAACGGAAGCATCAACATGGCAGCAGTAACGAACCTCCTCCACACAGGCTAGCTTGAGCGCAGAAGCGGACGTCACGGACCGTCAGAGACGTAGTCGAAGTCGAAGCTGATTGTATCCTCTGAAAACAACAAATTAGAAAGCCGTGAGTATGAATACTCAGCAAACCGCGTACTACCTAACAACAATGTATGCATGCAATTAGTTTCAAGGGTAAAGGCATGGCTCAAGTGCTAAATGCATGTTTAAAACATTTCATTTTACTTAAAGGATGCAAGAAAGTTTTATTTTAAAACTTGTCAAATTTTATTATCTTGCCCCGCAGAGATCTCCGTTATCCCGGACAGGGGTTCATTTTAATGCCGATGTAACCTCCACACTCGGCCACAGCTCAAAGGCCGGAGTCCAAAACATTTTAAAAAAAAGGAGAGGAGGAAGAAAAACAAAACTACTCAATGAGGAGCACAACTCAGGAGGGTGTCCTTCCAAAAAGACGTGGCAATGCACATCAACTAAAACTCTGCAGAGGTTATGCACCTGGACCCACGAGAAGCGTCATCGAAAACTACCGTCGTAGTCCCGACGAACACACAAGACCCATCCACAAGCTTTAACTGGCGTCATTCGTCCTCTAGGATAGAGATCCCAAAAGCTTAAGCAATCAGGTCCTGAAGCTGTGAAGAGCCTACCACTGATCTGGTGGGGTATCTCGATCTCATGTGGGGAGTCAGAGCTCTACACCACACTAAAACAACACCGCCAACCCACGGGTAAACAACCAGTCTCGGCAAACTTCAAGATCAAGCCAACTGCCCATACAGGGTAACGTGGTGTGCATGGTTGTCAACTGAGCGTACAAGGCTCGAAGGACTCAGTCCTTAATTGCTGGGGCAGGCACCATCTCCAACCTCAATGTCAACAACGGGTACAACGGAAAGATCCTAGCCCGGATCTTCCCGTTGTACTCGTAACAGATATGCCCACAGGGACTTCCCAAAAATCTCCCAGCTCCTCATACTCCAACCTGCCCCCGCTAAATAGTTATGTATAGTTATTTGCAAAACTCACACATTTGAGTCACAGTTCAAAAGCATTTAACACAAATTCTATTTTTTATAGTGATAGGTGTGAGGTAAAAATAAATGCGACTAAGCATGGCTAAGCATAAAAATATAAAATAAATATTCTAAAGCAATCCTAGGGTTGATATTTGTGGGACAGTAAACATGCACGGGTTAGGAATGTTGCTAGCACATTTTAAAATAGTTGACATGCAAATTATAGTTGCAAGCAAAACATGTAGTTTAAAATACTTGGTACAAAGTGATCAAGGAACGCGGCTTGCCTGGCAAATCGAGATCGAAGTCGAGATCCGGATCGTCGAACTGAGCTGGCTCGTGGAACTACTTCTCTAGAACACCGGCTAAACACAGCACGAACAGAGGAATTAGACACTAATTACGTGACAAATAAAACCAGAAATTAAATCTAAATTGAAACTATTAGGCTAAACGTGCGTAAAACATTTTCCGGAACAACCCTACGCGACAATGCGACGAGACAAATTAACAGAACAATTTTGGGAATAATCGAAGATCAAACGGAGTTCTTAAAAAAAAATTGTAGAAGATTAACCGGACAAAAGGAATTCCGAGAAATAGCAATGCTCTTGCAAAACCAAACCCTGAACCACCACTGAGCTACACTGAACCAGGCAACAACTGATCAAGACGTCATATCAGAACCTCCCCACACAGGACCAAGCATTCTAACCATCGCCTCTCTCTGCTCGAGAACCAAAACAACACTGACTGCTCGCACTAAACTACAGAACCTACTACACTCAAACGGTGCACAAGTTCCAAGCTCTGCACTCACCTCCTAAACCACGTCCTAGAAACTTGATTCCTGTTCATGTGGTCACAACAAGCTAATACAAACCAGGAATCTGAAATCAGCGCTTTGTTAGACTAGTACTGAACTTCACACGCATACACGAGAACGACCAAGCTTCTGCAGAGACATGAGAGCTACGGCTGTGCCTCTGACGGGAACCAAGCGCACCCAACTGAAATTAAAAGGAGAAGATGCTGCACAGCTCACCAAGGGCCTGACCCAAGAAATCGATGCTGAGAAAAGTTGATGGAGAATTGGGTCCTGACACCTTGCTCACTGCTGCACGTGCACCGACAGTCGGACTCCTCGAATTAACGCACCTGCCACAGATCGATCACAGCTGAAACTTCCACATGCTGCGCGCAACGGAGAACACAAATCGGACCAGATCATCGAGAGAACCACTTGGACCGAACAAGCAAACCAAATCGCAGAGAGTGGGATGGGACGCGGTCATACCAAGCAGATCGAAGACAACGCAGCTGACGAAATCAGGTGACGCGTACGGTCGAGCGCTGCTGGGCTGGATCGGAGACGGCGCGGGAATCGAAGAAGCTGCTCGGGACGTGCGACGCGCAGCAAAAAGGACGACGCAGATGGCGACGAGAACAGCGCGTGGTTGGGGCACGCGGGTGACGCGAGGACGACGATGCAGTGGCGATCTGGACGACGCAGCTCGGGATGGAGCAGGGGCGACGACCGCTCGCCTGTGCTCACCGTGCCTCTGCTGCTAACTTGAGAGAGGGGAAAGGAATGAGAGGTTGGTGGAAAGGGATAAGATAGAGGGGATATTTAGAGGGGTGATTAATTAAGGAGGTTTGAGAATTAATTAAGGGCTGAGGGAATTAATTTCGACCCAACAAAAGCCCACGGACCAAAATTATTTTGACACCAGAAAATTAAAGGAGAAATTCGAAATCGAACGGAACGAAATTCAAGATAGAGGATATTTGAACGGAATGAAAATTGAAATAACTCACCGCTTTATTAATTCAAAATTTACGGGATGGTACACTTCGGTGATTGGAAGATGAAGCGGTTGCTTATGTGAAATCAGCTCTCGACAGATACCAGACGTTCTGGTAATTTGGCGTCACCGGACAATCTCTTAGAGACCGAACAGTCAAGTGATTGGCTTTTTTGGTGAAATCTCGACCATCCATTTGACTTCCTTTTAATCCGAGCCGTTGATTACGTTTTAACTAATTCGCATGAGTTTTCTTTGTCACTTCTCTATTGTGCGTCTCCTTCAAGCCGAAAGCTGACCGCCGCCAACTCGCCGTCCACCATGCGCCTCCACCCATCGCCGTGCACCACTGCCCCTGCGCTAGCTTGCCCTCCGGCCGCCGCCGTGTCTGCGTCCTGCCTGCCGCTCCGCGCTCACTGCTCTGCGCCGTTCCACGCGTGCCTCGCGTGCCCTAGCGCCAACACTCGAAGCTCGCGCTGCCTCCACCACTGCCACACGTCGCGTCGCCGCCACACTGTTGTGCCACCAACGTGTCTCCACTCACCAGTGCGCGCCGCCCTTTGCTCGCGATCACGCCCTTGATCTTCATTTCTAGGTCCAAGTCTCTACCTGCTAAAACCCTCATAGGGTTTTTGATATTCGGGCAATCAGACATGTTTTCGGTGCAGTTTTCGGCAATTTTTGACACTTCTCTCCTGGGGTATTGCATTCTATCATTCTTATTCATCGGAAATGTCCCACATGCTTTGATTGTTAATTAATTGCAAAAAATTATATAGTTGCATAAAGGTCTCACCTTTTATGGCTAATTGACGTGATTAGTTGACATTTCCTGTACTTAGTGCCATATTGAGGTCATCTCTTGCATGTTTTAGTATGGCATTAAGTCTTCTGTCGCTAGTGTTACAATTTGGATGCATTGCTATTTTTTGAATTGTTGCATTAGTTCGTCGATATCACCATTGATCTTATATGCTTTATTTGATAGGTGATATGTCCTTGTGCCACCACTAGAATTTTATTTTGAGTCGCTCACCTTTTGTGCTTACAACCTATATTTCATTCCTATGTGGTGCAATGATAGGTGGTCAGTGGATCAGAATAGAGGACAACGGCAGTGTTCAAAGGGTACAGTGTCAGTACAGATCTTTCTCGAACGGGTTAAGAGCCAAGCTCTTAATCCTATCTTGTTGAGTCAGCTGGTTAGTTAAGCTTCAGTGATAGTTATTCTTGAGATAGTTGACAGTATAGGCAGACAAAGATCCTCTGTAGTTGAGAAGGAGAAGGGCAAGGCCGTAGAGCCAGAGAAGAAGAAGAAGAAGAAGCAGTGAACTGGTGACCTTGAGTCAGACAGAGCCTTAGCAGCTGCAGATGTGGATGTGCCCCCACATAGGAGGAGTGGAGCTCTGCGGAGAGGAGGAGCAGACAGCTAGGGGGAGCTGAGGAGGTCGACCCATCAGAGAGTGGCGACCACCCTTTTGGTAGTAGAGGTGCAGCCGCGGAGAGCTCCTACCAGTTGGCAGTCGATAACCGTAGAGGGAGAGGCAGCCCAGAGGATTTCACAGCCGAGGTCACAGAGGTGCCCTCATCAGAAGTTTGGATTCTGCGCAGTTTGCACTGCTAGAGCCGAGAGAGCTCATTGAGCTATGGCCAGAGTTGCAGAGGTTGAGGTGGATCTATTGAAACTTAAGGGCCTGACCATTAACGCTAAGAGGAGAGTGGACTTCACTACCTGGGTCCCCACTGGTAGACATGCTGATGCAGGACAGTTCTGAACAGTTCTATATCAGAGAATTTGAGACCTGCAGGAGACATTTTGCCACAAAGAGCAACAGCTCAGTGTTTGCAGTACACCGTCACTGTTCTATAGAGGCATTGAGCAGAGGAGCTGGAGTTAACATGGAGGGTCACATTGACTATCTTTCAAGGTTGTCAGATTTGGTCACCCAGCCGTTGAGGTATAGTGAGGACGTTGTTCTGGAGTTTTACGCCTCACTGTGGATCTCCCCCGACTGCTCTTACTTTTGGTTCATGTATCGAAGAGAGCCACACAGATTTGAGAGGACCGATGTCTTGACAGAACTTGAGTTTATATCATCAGAGACTCGGATCCACGCACTGCCCCATCTGGACTTCTCACCACCTTTTAGACCTTTTGGAGGGATGGAGCCCAATGATGATAGGTTGAGTATTGCTTTCTCGCCACCTCATGGGGAGCATTACTCGAAAGCATTACTCGAGACACACGAGGCTCGTGTCTTTAGAGAGTTGCTAGGGAGGATGATAGCGTCTCGAGTTGGCTACAGAGAATGGATGATCATATTGCATCAATAGTTGCTGTGCTATTTGCTGAGGCATGAGGAGTTTGACTTGACAGATCTTTTGCTTGCTCAGATGGAGGATGTCATCTATGAGGGGATAAAAGAGCTAGTGTTATGACTGAGGAGGAGTACATAGCATTGTCAAACATTACCACCTCTTTTAGTCTAGCTGAGCCATCCGACTCCAAGGTACTTAGTGTGTCAGCTTCGCAGAGCACCCCTGGAGGAGAGGAGACCACAGCTCCTGAGGAGATTGAGACTGAGGCTCCAGAGGGAGCACAACCAGGGGATGGGAGCACTGAGGCTCTAGGTCAGGCCGAGATTTTGATGTCTCGTGTCACAGTTGACCCTGCGCTTGCTGCCAGATTGGATGCTATTCAGGCAGAACAGGCCGAGTAGAGGAGGTACAGGGAGGAGCAGGATGAGAGCATACGTCGAGAGAGCCGAGTTTGAGGAGAGGATCCGACTCGAGTTCCTATAGATTGAGGAGAGGCTACGGATAGAGAGAGAGAGCTTACTAAGGAGAGGAGACGGCAGGACAGCGAGTTCTACGAGAGGTCACGGTGCACTCAGTTGGAGATGGCAGCGGCCATATCATACATGTCTGTTGGATTTGGAGCTATTGCATCATATCTCTAAGGGATCGGTGTGCCACCTTTGCCTACTTTTTCGACGACTACGCTACCGTGTGTCTTGCCTTCACAGCTCCAGCCTATAGCACCTCAGCTTTAGTATTCTTCAGTGCCAGCATTCAAGTCTGAGCTACAGAGTCGGCAGTAGCAGCAGCCCACTTTCACTACACTGCTCTCAGCCCCGCTTTCACCGTTCGTACCATTTGGGGCAGCCAGCACTACAGTGACTACTGGTGAAGTTAGTGTTCCCGTTACCACATCTGAGTTCTCCCCAGTTTCCTCATACTCCTTGTCGGTCCTATTTGTTCCAGTAGAGCCCAGAGTGTGTTTACCGGCATTGGAGTTAGGGACAGCAGTTGGTAGTTCTCTGCTTGCTCCGAGAGTGCTTTCCTTTGAGGCTACCACTACTGAGTCTATTTTGACAAAACCACCGCAAGAGGCTTTAGAGGCAGAGCCCGCAGCCACCACAGCCAAGCAGCCCAATGTGTCAGATGCTGCTATCCTGATCCAGGCCAGATACTCAGCAGAGGAGGCAGCTCAGGCCCTTGCTAGTTCTGATCAGCCAGCTACTCTTGATGGCAAGGAGCCCTCCTCGATGTCTTCCTCCGGTTTGAGCGCATTTGATGATTCTGAGCAACCAGGAGGAGATGAGTCAGCAGCAGCAGCCCAGCTGGCAGAGGAGCAGCCATCGACCGTCGCTGCACCCAGCTCTTCAGCCCGCAGGATTAGACTTCTTCTAGGAGTTTGGGTGTGAGGCATGATGTGTATCATTTTTTGAGTGGCTAGCTGTCTAAGAGAGGCCATGGATGGTTAGTTAGGGCTTTGGATTTTGTTTTGACAGATTTCATTGGCTCTTTGTGTTATTTTGATGAGCTTGCGTTTCATTTGACTCTTTTAGCTCATTGGAATACACTTGGTTTTTGGACTAACCCCGTGGTTTCAGTGTGTATGGCTCCTTGTGGTGTGATTGTTTTTGCAGGTTCCTTAGTGCATTGCGCTCCCGATCTCTATCTATCGTGCACTGTCCTTTGTCTATCCAGTGTTCTCCCTCTCTATATGCTTCCTCGGTGCTATCTTTTTGTGTGATTAGATGACAAAGGGGGAGAGAGCTATCAAACAGAGAGAGAACAGGGAGAGCGACGCTTACAACCCATGACAAAGGAGGGAAACTCTTGTAAAAGTTTTTAGGGGAGTCATCAAGGTAAGGGGGTAAGTGTTTTTTGAGATGCATTTTCTTCTCTATCTTATTTCATCTCGTTTGAGACTTGTTGTGAGTACTACGGTTGTCATCAATCACCAAAAATGAGATTGTTAGCTTTATGACCTATGAAGTCACCTAAAAGGTATAAATTAATTTTGGTGATTTAAAGAACACCATATGTAATGGTTGTGATTGTAGGTTCCACCCCGCTATTTCTACATCAACATGATAGGCTTCCTCAGTTGATGACAAGGATGATCACAAGAAGAGGAGTTTTTGAGCATCGAAGGACAAATGCTAAGGACAGCTAGAGAGTTCATAAAAACGCCGGTACTATTAAAGGGTGAAGGTCATTTGTCTCCTGTCATACAAGTGTTAGAGGGTATAAATGCTCTTTAAATCCTCAAAAAGCACTGGAGATGGCAGAGGAAGTGAAGTCAAAGAGTGAAGCTCAAGTCTAGTTGAAGAAGTAGTCACCGGACATTTCAGTGAGTCAGGATTTCAGAGTCCAGAGAGGTGCTTTCTGGAGTTGCTGTAGAGAAGACATCGGACAGTTCGGTGTGGCAGTCACCGGATAGTCCGGTGAAGGTATGCACCAGACAGTTCGGTGTCCTATGTAATAGATTTCAGAGAGGTGTTTCTCTGGCCAGGAGAAAGAAAGGGTCATCGGATAGTTCGGTGGTCCAGTCCCCAGACAGTCTGGTGATTGCATAAATCAATTAGCTTTATGACATCACGTTCCAACAGTTGTTACTGGGCATAGAGCCAATTTAAACCATGGAGAGGGACATTTTGCCGTGTGCTGAGGTCCAAACTACTGGCGGAAACTTGTGAGAGACCAAGAGACACCACCAAGAGAGCACATAGCAAGATTGGAGATCTTTGGTGCTAGTAAGAGCGTGATAGGGAGCATTCATACACTTCTAGAGCTTATGGGGCTTGAGATGAGTGATCTTTGCCTACTACTCTTGGTTTGGGCAGCCTAAACCGGCTAGGAGTCAGTGATCGAGCTTCCGAAGAGATTGTGAAAGTCATTGCCAAATTTGAACACGGTTTCGGGCCCCCCGCTCGAAAGGGACACTAAGAGGGAGCGCCCGAGCCTTGAAGGCTTGCTCTATCGCTTGGGTATTGTGTGTGACAGCTGGGCCGCAAGTGACTTCACTCTGAGAGTGAAGCATACCTTTATGAGCATCGTTCTGAGAACGACGAAAGGAGTCAAGACTCCGATAAGAATGGTTCAATGAGGATTAAGGGAAGGTGTCTACCTTCTGAGACCTTAAAAAAAATCACTGAGCACTCTCTATCTCTCTTTACTTAACGCATTTACTTACCGTCTGAGTAGAGTGATAGGTTGTTCTTTGATTCCTCTTGGTAGCCATCGCGCTAGTGCTTGCTTGTTGTTCTTATTATCTCACAAGCATTGTTAGGGGTCTTGACCTACTAGAATTGCATAGGTTTGCTTTCGTTGTGATTGACATTTATAGTTTTAGTTCATAGCGAATTAGTTCTATAAGTCCACAGATTCAACCCCCTTCTCCGTGTCCTTGATCCTTTCAAGTACGCATCAAGAAAAATATGTGTTTCGCAACTGACGGTGGAGCTGACCACCAGATCTAAGTGCAGCAAAAGAAACAGATCCTTTGGGCATGCTTTATTGAGACTCGTATAATCAACGCAAATCCTCCATTCCCTGTTCTTTTTCTTGGCCATTACAGGGTTAGCTAGCCACTCGGTGTGATAGACCTCTTTGATGAACTTGACGTCCAGCAGCTTGGTGATCTCTTCTCCGATGGCCTGGTGCTTCTCGTTGTCGAAACGCCAGAGTCGTTGCTTCATCGGTCGGGACCCGAGAATGATGTTGAGGGAGTGTTCGGCAACCTCCTTCGAGATGCCCGACATATCAGAGGGTGCCCAGGCGAAGATGTCCCGATTCCGAATGAGGAAGTCAACCCTATTCGTCGGAGAGCACCTTCCCGACCCTGGCCTTCTTGGTTAGATCAGAGGGGTCGAGGACAATCTCCTTGGAGTCGTTGGCGGGTTCAAAGGATGTAGAGGTTGACGGCTTGGAGTCGAGTGTCGGAGCCAACCCCTTGGTCTTGCAGATCTCGTTGAGCTCGACTGACCCTAAGACGGTGACGACCAGCTCGAAATTTTCCTGCTCAATGGTGAGCGCGTGCTTGAAGCAAGATGCCACAGTGATGACGCCTTTGAGCCCCGACATCTTCAGCTTGAGGTAGAAGTAGTTGGGGACGGCCATGAACTTGGTGTAGCAGGGCCAACCAAGGATGGTGTGGTACGTGCTGATGAAATCCACTACCTCGAAGGTGAGCTTTTCAGTACTGAAGTTGTCGCAGTCACCGAAGGTAACCAGGAGGGTGATCTGTCCCAGGGGTATAGCACGATCCCTGGGGATGACTCTGTGGAAGGGAGCGTGGCTCGGATGGATGTCGGACTCCGAGAGCTTCATAGCCTTGAAGGTGTCGATGTAGAGGATGTTGAGGGCGCTACCGCCGTTCATGAAGACCTTGAACAGGTGCGTGGTGCCGATGATGGGGTCAAGAACCAGAGGAAGATGCCTCGGCTGGGACACGTGGTCAGGGTGGTAGAACTTGTCGAAGGTGATGGATGCCTCCGACCACTCGAGGTAGGTCGGGACAGCGGGCCAGATCTACTTCTGGTGGTGTCGAGACTCGTAGGCCACCGGCCCACCAATGATCATGATGCAGTCCTCCAGCTTAGGGAAGGCAGTGTCGTTGTTGCCCTCGACATCCTTTGCTCGAGGGTCAGGACGTGGAGGCTGACGTGAATCAGGATGAAAGTTACCTTTGACGAGCTGCTTCACCATATAGCAATCTTTGAGCGTGTGCTTGACGGGGGTCGAATGGTTGGTGCAGGGCTTGTTGAGCAGCTTCTCAAAGTGGTTGTTCTGGTCGGCAGGCTTCTTTGCTTGGGGTCGAGGCTGTTGCTCAGTGACGCCCATGAACTCGTCGTTGTGCTGTCTACTCTTCTTGGGCCTCTTGCTTCACGAGCCACCCCCAGCACAGTCGTCACGGTGGTCGGATTTGTGGTCGGCCTTGGACTTCTCCTTGTCCTTGCCCTAATCTCGATCGAAGTTAGCTTGGATAGCCTCATCCCCCATGGCGAAAATGGTGGCGATGTCAAGGAGGTTGCGGGCCGTCTCAGAATTTTTACACCCTAGCTTGTGGATGAGTGCCTTGAAGGTCGTGTCGCAGGTGAAGGCGATGATGACATCGGCGTCGCTCACGTTGGGCAGCTCGTTGGGTTTGCGTGAAAAGCGCTGGATGTAGTCTCGGAGCGATTAACCCGACTTCTGCTTGCAATTTTTGAGGTCTCGGGAGTTACCTGACCAAGTGTAGATCCCCTGTAAGTTGCCGACGAAGGTGTGGCAGAGGTCGGACCAGTCGTGGATGCAGCCCTCGGAAAGGTGCTCGATGTACCCCCTAGCCGAGTCGAACAGGAAGATTAGCAGCTATTGGATGGCGAATATATCGTCCGCGCCCCCTGCTCTGCAGGCGAGGCGGTAGTCTTCAAGCTAGTGTTGTTGGTCGGAGCGCAAAATCTTTGCGGAAACCTTGCTCGTCAGGATAGGGGCTCTGGGGGTGGTCGTAGCTGTGTTGTCGATCGAGCTGGTCGGGAGTTCGTTCCCGCCTGGACTCAGTCTAGCGCTTGCTCTTGGCGGCTTTTGGCATCGATGGTGTGGTGCACATTGCGATGTTGCCCGAGGCACAGACGAATGGACCCAACTGACGGCGGAGGGTCTCGTAAATCCGACCGCCATGGCTGTCACGGGTCGGGCTTCATTGGTCGGCGCATGGTCGTTGGGTGCTCGGCCGGAGCGATGGTTCTGGTTTTTGGAGCGCACCGTGGAGGTAGACGTGTAGACGATCGTAGGTCTCTTTGAGCATATGGTTGTCAGGGGTGGCGGATTCGTTGAGGACGTAAGCCACCGCTGCAAGATTCTCGATCCGGCTGTTGAAGATGGCCATGCCACCGTCTATGATCTGCTGATAGGTGGTCCGCGCTCGAGCTCGAGCGGCGCCGCTCATCGCGGTAGCTTCCTTGCCTAGAGTGTCGGCTCCGGCAGCAACAGCTTTGCGCCAAAGGGCCTGCTCGACGATGGAGAGCGCTTGATGATGTGGAAAGGTGTCGCCATCCGGAGTCTTGCCAAGAGGCGTTTCCTCCGCAGTGTTGGGAGCCTGCAGCATGAAGCACTTCTGTACCGGGTCATGACCCAACACCGTGTGAGCTCGATGGTGGCAGGCCACACGCTTCTTGCGAGGGGCCTGAAGATGAAGCTCGCCGCCTTGGTCCGCGATGAAGTCTATGTTTCCAAAGCAAAAGGCCTGGCCAGCGGTGAAGATAGGGACGATCGACTGTCACGAGCAACGGCGGCTGTGAAGCTCCCAAAATGAAGATGAGAGATCGAAGTCTTTGCCACCAAAGCGAAGATCGAATCCATCGACAAAGCGAAGTGAAAACGCACCATGAAAAACCTCTACCTAGCTCGCCAACTATCGATGTTCTGACCACCGACACAGTAGAATTTACATATTTGGAGAGGGATTAGGTGCGCTCTTCGTATCGAGGTGGCCTAGTCTACAAAAGACTCAAGATTTAACCTGGTTCGGGCCACCACGGAGGTGTAATACCCAACGTCCAGAGAGAGTGGGTCGTATATGCACGTGATAAGATTACAATGGAGGAAGGGCTCTAGCTCATGCAAGAACCTTAGCACGCATATGTGGTGTGCGTGTGAATCTGTTGCTTATAGCTTCTAACTCGTAACCTGTCGTTTAAGACCTGTGGTGCCCCCTTTATATAGAGGTCGGACCAGGGTTACAAGGCTTGGCATTGACGAAACTGGGAGGCCTCCTGACGAGTGGGGCTGCGGTCTTCTGCAAGGTTGAGCCTTTGGCGCCTGCTGGCGCCGGAGCAGTTTGTCGATGTCCTTCGATCATCCTTTGTCTAGCGCTGGGAACAAAGGGTGGTTTTTCGTTTGCTTTACCGCTCGTTGCACCGCTTTTCCTTCCTGCCGGCTTGCTTTACCTCTCTTGAGGTTGCTTTACCTTTCGCTGTACAGAGTCAGGAATCTCTGCGCTCATTGGAGACTAGTGCTCGAACCCGAGAGAGCCTGTCGGACTCTTCGGCAGCGTGCCAGATACTCTGGTGGGCCAAGTGCTCAAACCGAGAGGGCTCACCGGACCCTCCGACAGCGTGTCGGATACTCCGATGGCGCTATGATTTTTGGGTGTCAATATATGCCCCTCTGTTTTTTTGGTGAAGTTTCTACACCATAAAACATTTAAGCTCCCGAAAACCTCTAAGGGCGATGGTTCTCTTGACTCATTAGCCATTGTATCAACTTTGACAACGATATTCTTCACATCGGCCATTTTCTCTTACGCTTCTTGCCATACACTTGGATGATATTTTTTCAAGTATCGGCTATTCAAGGCCCTAGGTAATGATTCTCCTCAAACATTCTCCAACATATATGCATTTTCGGTAATGTTTTTTACTACTCTATATGACCCTTCCCAACTAAAAAACCATTTCTCAAACTTGTTGCTTCTTGAGCCTACGGGCAGAATAGTTTTCTAAACCAATTCACCCAACTGAAAAGTTTTGACCTTCACTTTTTTATTGTAGACCCTAGCAACTCGCGCTTTATCTTTCTCAATTTCCTTCAAGGCACTCAAATGCTTATCAGTGACCTCATCAATATTATCTAACATTAAAGTTCTGTACTCATCGGTGGATAAATTATTTTGCTTAGCTAATCTTAGAGCTCTCAAAATTACCTCGACGGGTAAAACAACCTCTTGTCCATACACGATTCATAGGGCTTCATACCGCCTCTTAAGATGATCCTCTATCTTTTTTTAATGAGTTTGATCGATGTTTTATTATTAGACTCGACCTGACCATTGGCCTGAGCATAATATGAAGATAAATTGAGTATCCTAATCCCATAGGATACGGCAAACTCTTTAACATGACCGAACGTAAAGGAAGTACCTTGGTCAGTAGTCAAAGTTTGAGATATGCCGAATCTATGAATAATATGCTCGGTAAAGAACTCAATTACCTCTTTGTGCGTCATGTTCTTGAGGGCCACCGCTTCGATCCATTTGGTGAAGTAGTCTATCGCGACCAACACGAAATGATGTCCCTTCGAAGATAGAGGATGTATTTGCCCTATGAAGTCTAATCCTCATCCTCGAAATGGCTATGGTTTTATAACAAGGTCTATCATAGCTGTAGGTGCCAATTGAATGTTTCTAAATCTTTGGCACTCTTCACATTCTTTGTAGTAACAGTAGCAATCGACAATCATAGTTGGCCAATAAAATCCGGTCCTCCTTAATAACCATTTTATTTTTGTAGCCGATTGATGCGTGCCACAAATGCCCTCATGAACTTCCCCATAGCTACTCTAGCCTCATCATCACCAAAACATTTCAATAGTAAGTCATCTCCCGTTCGGCACTATAAGTCACCATCAATCAAAGTATATTAGAAACATACATGCTGAACTTTTCTATCCACACTTTGGGTTGGACTACAGATGTATGAAACTATGAGTGACCTCCAATCAAGCGATTCGACACTATCACGATTTGACGTGCTAGCATCCGAATGGTCTAGTTCCAACACCTCAAGCATTAGTTTCTTATTGACTGAAAATCTACCTTTACTAATATTGTAACCCGATGCTTGTTGAATCAACTTATTGGCTTTACTATTTTCTAACCTAGGCACATAATGTATATTGAACTCATCCATCCTTCTAATGATGTTTAGGCATTTGTCTAAGATGGCATTCAATGATCCGTCTAAGCATTCAAAATTTCTAGAAATTTGTTGCACTATTAACAATGAATCACCGAAAGCTTCTACATGCTTAACTCTCATGTACTCCAACTCCAAACTGAATAACAACGCTTCATATTCGGCTTGATTATTGATGCAATCATGCTTTAATCGGTTTGAGAATTCAAACTGTGCATCATAAAGAGATACTAAAACCACACCAACACCTTGACCCTCTTTACAAACTGATCCATCAAAATATAACTTCCAAGGGGTAAAAGTAACATAAGCAACATCTAGATCATGCTCTAAACCGATGACCGGAGTCTCCGGTTAAACGCCAGTGGTTCTGTCGTGCAATTTCGAGAACCCGAGAGGGCCTACCGTACCCTCCGAGAAAGTACCGAATACTCCGATGGGCCAAGTGCCCAAACCCGAGACGGCTCACCAAACCCTCCGATAGCGTGCCGGATACTCTGATGGGCCAAGTGCTCGAACCCGAGAGGGCTCACCGGACCCTCCGGCAGCATGCCGGATATTCTGATGGGCCAAGTGCCCGAATCCGAGAGGGCTCACCGGACCTTCCAGCAACATGCCAGAAGCTTCGGTGGCCCTATGATTTTTGAATGTCAACACAGGGGCACACAAGGAGTCTAGGAGGAGCAGCTGGGAACGATGAAATGGCTGCAGGTGGCCATGAAAGAAGCCATGCGGCTACATCCTCCAGTGCCGATGCTAATCCCCCCATGAAGTAATCCAGGACACCAGACTCCACGGCTATGACATCCCCGCTAAGACACGGGTCCTCATCAATGCATGGGCCATAGGGAGGGACAATGAGTCTTGGGAGAACGCTGAGGAATTCCAGCCCGAGAGGTTCATGCACGATACTACCTTGATGATAAGTGCCAGGACTTTCGGTTCATACCGTTCAGCGCTGGAAGGGGATGTCCTGGCCCTTCATTTGCGACGTGGCTTGCAGAGCTCTTGCATCGCCTCCAGTGATTTTTCACTCCTTCAATAATTTTTCTTTGAATCCTTCAGTAATTTTTCAGTAATGTTGATTCAATTTCTCTAGTAATTTTCTTTGAATCCTTCAATAATTTCTCCATATTTATTTAGTAATTTTCAGTAATTACTTCAGATTCCATCAGTAATTTCTGTTCTCTAAAGCAAATCTTGGAATTTCTAGTGTTTCAACGAGCTCACGGCGTAGCCGCTGCCGTCATCATCATTGAAGAATCCTTTAGCTGCATGGATTAGAAACCCCGAGTTCCTTCTCACTACAAAAAAAGTGACTTTTAACCACCAAGGACCTTGGCCACTAAAAAGTACATGTTGGTTACTAGTAGTAATTAGAAACTATAAAAATTGGTTGCATTGTGGTCACAATAGCCTTGTCGTTGCAACTTTTCAGTGACTAACATGGATTACATTGGTGACTAAAACTCCTATCAATAGCCACCAACGTCTCTTTGGTTACAATAGGTAAATAGCTTTAGCTACCAAGCACACATCGTTAACTACATAATTTCAGCAACCAAGCAAAATAGTTGTCACACCCGGTTCTATGGTTAAAACCGAATGACCCTTTATGTATGCTCAAGAATAAGTTTCATACATAAAGTGACTTCATAAATGATAAAACAGAATAATGTCTCGAATAACGAACTATTACAAAAATAGACTAAGAGTCTTATTAAATTGCAAACCAAGCAGCGGAAACAAAAACGAAAGCTTCTGGGCTCCACAAGCAGTTGACCGAATAGCTCGCCTAGACGTCGGCTCCAGGGTCTTCAAAGTTCTCCCAAGGTTCTCCCTCTACTGAGCAGCAATTATAAAGGCAAGGTTGAGTACATGATGTACTCATCAAGTGTGGGAAGCATATGACATGTGGCAATTATCAAGGAACAGGCAATATAGGTTTTAATTACATAAAAGCACATATTAGAGACACAAAATTCTTATTAAGCACCTAATTACTAAGTGAAAGATATCGTACCTATAAACAGTAGAATAAGAACAGAATCGAATCACAGTCTCCCAATGTGATTCACCCATCCAAACCAATACCAATACCATTAATAATTCTCGCTAATCATGTGAGGGTCCATGCAATGCTCGTGACCGTGAGCACGGCTGTCAAGACAGTTTTACACTCTGCAAAGGTTGTACAAATTTCCCCACGAGTAGTGATTTCATCTTCTGTTGCCAGGTGATTAAAAAGAATCTCCATTATACCTGTGCCGTCGCACTCGCACACTTCCTTTGGTGTGAGGGCCAAGAGATCACTACAAGGCTTTTTCATGACTTTCGTCAGCTTGTACGTGTGTCACACCCCAACTTGTAAAACACTGAAAATGTGCAGCACCTGCATGTTGAGGGCAAAGTTCAATCCCTAGAGCAATCCCAATTCAAATCTGAACTCAACTAAATTAAGAAAATAAATGCCAAACAAACCCATTCTATAAACTCACCTTTTTATAAAAGAAGTGTGCAAATGAGAAAATACAATAATTAACTAGGCTATATAATAGAATTTTGAAGAATTTATCATAATTTTTACAACTCACCTAATGCCCATAACTGTTCAGTCAAATTTCAGAAGTCAACATTTTGTATAATTTATAATTCAAAATCCGTGCAGATTCAGAACTTGGTGCGAAAACAAAAGTTGTTCAAAACATCATGTCCCATCGTCACAAAAAGTTTCATAATTTTTCAAGGCCGGGAAGGATGATTTCTAGAGAAAAAACAGTGCACAGTTTCAAACTCCTAGAATTTCGAAATTCCTGCCAGTCCCACCTGTCAGTCCCTGTTCCTTCACCTCTTTCTCCCCATTGGACAGCTTGGGCGGCAGCCCCTGAGCCTGGACACAGAAACCAGGCGTGCAGCTCTCACTCCTTCCCATTTTCCTCCCAGGCCAGAGCTTTTCTCCCCCTTTCCATCCCCTCACAGCCACCACCACCATTTCCACCCTTGGAGCTCCCTGGAGCTGCTGGTATGCTGCTCTCCTTGCAAAACCGTTGCAGTAATCTTCTCCACTAGCACTTCTAGGTGTTCCATGTCTTATTTTCGTCCTCCCTCTCTTGGTTGGACAGAGATTGAGGCCTCTCCACAGCAAGAAGCAAGCAGCAGAGCTGCAGCAGGGTGGCTAGGCAGCCTCTGGAATCATTTTGGTCCTCTTCCTCAGGTCAGCAGCTACGAATTTCTAGCTAGACGTCACCTTCTTGCCGTCTGCTGTGGTGAGGCAGCATGACACTTATCCTCTCTTTGTGTTCATTTTCATTTTAACCATCCTTCGATCTGTTGCTGTGTTGCCATCCTATCCCAAGATTTAAAACCCATTGCCCAGCCTGAGAGAGGGCAGCAAGGAAGCTTGCTAGTTCAGCGGTGGCATGTTAATACTAACTCATTTAATTTCTTTCTTGGGTCATATAAATTATGAAATAAATTTTGTTAGTTCTAATAACCTGGTTACATAATGGAATTGTTGCATGTCAATATGTTATAATGCTTCCAATAGGCCCACTGTAGAGTAGTCTAAAGAGTTGTAATTACCTCCTTTAGCGAATTTGAATCATGATAAAATCAATGCACCTTTTCTCATTTCAATGCTAGTTCTGTTAGTCCGCTCGCATTGGGTTCTTTTGCTGTTGTAAAAGTCAACTCATCCTAAAATTGATAAATGGAATAAATTCTCTGTTAATAAGCATGCATTGTGTTTTTACCTCTTGTGTCCATTTTTCTTCTTCTTTTTTTTATCTTTTCACCATGGTAAATGTATGCATCTTTAAATTGTGAAACTTGTGCTAACAATCCTAATTGAGTACATCTAGCTGGCATGCAAAGTTTTACTCTCATATAAGATGTTTATGTATTCCTTCAATTTAATCACTCCACTATTTAAGCCACCTGTGAAATTAATTATTAAGTAATTCAAAGTCAACTCCACTATTTAAGCCACCTGTGAAATTAATTATTAAGTAATTCAAAGTCAACTTCGTGACTCTAGACCTGTTCAAAGTATCATGTTTTGATGATACACATCCACTAAATAATCCCCTACCTATAATGTATCCACAAATATCTGTTGAGAGAACAATTTCAGAATTTATTCCATTCGCTTTGTTCCTGGACAGAGCAG